>JAWWEW010000006.1:29327714-29414522 GCA_035583185.1 Anabacerthia variegaticeps | reverse complement strand
TCTGGCACATGGGAGCACTCCCTGCTCCTGCCTGCTCTCCATCCCCCCTTATTCCATGTTCACAGCCTCTTCATCCACATGGATGGGTCAGCTTTGCCTAATGGTGCACCAGCCGTGATCACAGGCAGAGAGGAACGAAGTCCCTGGTTTTCCTTTGCCTGCCCTGATTTCTCTCCAGTGATCTTGTGTGTGATCACCAGATTGGGCCCCTTGTGACGGGAAGGACACTGAGGTGCTGGAGAGAGTCTAGAGAAGGGCAATGGAGCTGGGGAAAGGTCTGGAGCACAGATTTGATGAGGAGCAGCTGAGGGAGGCTCAGCCTGGAGAAAAGGAGGCTCAGGGGGACCTTTTTGCTCTCCACAACTCCCTGACAGGAGGGTATATCCAGGTGGGTTTGGCTTCTTTTCCCAGATAATAACTGACCAGACAAGAGGGAACAGCCTCAAGTTGTGCCAGAAGAGGTTTAGATTGGGTATTAGGAAAAATGTCCTCATCAGAAGTGTTGTCAAGCGCTGGAACAGGCTGCCCTGAGGGGGATTTCAGAGACATGTGGATGTGGCACTCTAATGGTGGGCTTGCCAATGCTGGGTTAATGATTGGACTCGATCTTGGAGGTCTTCTCCATCCTAAACAGTTCTATGATTCCATGATTAAGAGCTGTGTGAATTCACAGCTTCCCCCCCATAGATGTTGATGGTACATGTAAGCATGTCCAGACATCGCTGGTTTCTCAGAAACAGATGGGCATAAAATGGCATCATGGGACCGGAATTTTATTAGTTATCGTTGTTCTTGCGCTTTGGAAAATTAATTTAATTTGAGATAACTAATGAGAAAGTGGTAGGGGAGCCTTTCCCGTGGCGGCTTTGCTGCGGCTGTGCCTCTGCCATTTGCTGAGCAGGTTGGTCTTAATACATCCATTAACGTGACTCCTCTTGGTCGGAGTGAGCTCCTGGCTGCCAGTCTGCTCTGTCTGCTGCTGTCACTTCCCGGTGCAGAGCATCAACCTGTGAGCCATTATGTCACTAATAACCACAGGCCTCTTTGTATGCTTTTTCCTGGTGAGCAGCCACTGTTTCTGCAGGCTCGGAGGATGGAAGGGAGGGATGAAGGAGGTGGCTCGCACTTGCAAGGAGGTATTTTTTCCTGCTCTGTAGGACAAATGCAGGAATGTGTAGTCTGTACGTGTTTATTTTCAGCAGTACCGCAGCAGTCCTTGACATGTTTTAAAAACTGACTCTGAGTTGCTATGTACTACAATATTGATGTCTTTCAAAGAAAGCTGCCAGAGAAAGCTGATCAAAGCAGAGCAGAGAGAAAACACAGGCTCGGAGCATTTGAGTTTACTGACCTCATTACCTTGTCTTCAGCACTTTAAATTAAGCTGTTTAGATGACAAAATTCCATCTTCCTGAGACTGAGAATCAGCTTTGATAGCACACTGAAATTGTAGTGTTTGCTACCTCTGGCCCTTACTGCATAATTCATAATGTCTTCTTTACCTAAGCCTCAATTAAACCTCCTGATAAGTTGGGGTTTAGTGCCATTTACACATTCTGACCAGAAGAGCCTTGCTTTCGTGCCAATGACACTGTTTCCCACGGATTTCTGAGCAGGGAGCAAACGGATCAGCTTGTGTCCTTTCATGTCTCTATTTGCCATATGATTTTTCCATTGTTACCAAGGCAACCCTTCTACCCACCCCCCAACAGGCGAGCTCTCAATACAATGTAAGTTATTGTCTGGAGCAATTATTAGGCTGTTATTAAAGCCCTATTGAGATATGTCAGTATCCCGTAGGAATTTTAAACAAGTGGGAGCAGAGACAATAGCGAGCATTAGAGGACTGAACGCGTCGTGCTGCTGGTAGCGTGGGGAGGATGCCTGCAGCCCTCCTAACAATGTCTCATAAAGGCTATGAGCAGTCTTCCCAAACTGACAGAAGTCGGGATGTGCCAATGTGGATTAACACTGAAAGGGAAAAGAGGGGAAAGTGCTCCATCAGGGCTCTTGGGCTGCGTGCTGCTCCTCCCGTGGCTGCCGTGTATGCCGAGCATCTTCGCGTGAGCCGAGCACAGCCCACAGGGACAGTCTGCAGTGAGTGCATTGTTTTGATGGAAGTGATAGTGAAGTATCCCCAGCCCACGTGGATGGGAGAGTGTTCTTTGTTAGAAAGTCTTCTCCATTTAAGGGTCCCTGTTTTCGTGTCCTGGTTTTAAAAGGGAATTATCCATCATCAGTGGAAGGGTGTGCGGGTAAAGTAAGAGAGGAGAGTGACTTGTGACTTTCTTTATTTATTTGTTTATTACAGCATTTTCTTTTCCAAAATAAGGCTTTTCCAGTTTCCCAGCTGCGGGAATTCAGGAGATTTAGGAGCAGAACTTGCCTTGCAGTCTCCTCTTACATTGCATGTTTCCTGCTGGTGCCACTGGAGTTGTATTCCTGAAGCCACCACCACTCACACAGCCACAACAGCCCAACCTTTTCCAAACTACCCCATGCCCTGGGATGCATTTTCTGTCGCCTTTGTCTTGCTGATGCAGTCCTTCTTTTGAGCAGTAGCAAAACTGACAGGGTTTTATAGCACCGTATCGATTTCTTCCAGGAATTTCCTTCCAAGAAGCCGCAGTGTTCTCATGGGTCAGAGATGTCACCAGACTGATTTGGCATTTCGTTTGTGACAGTTGTCAGAAGAGGCTGTGGCTCGCCCAGAACATCTTTGTCTCGGGCTGTGCAAATGTTAAGAGCAATTGTGAGTGCAGATGGAGAATCCTTTAATGATGCTGCATATGCAAAAAAAAAAGGCAGGAGAGTTTGCAAGAACTGTATTTCTGGCTGTTGGAAAGTGAGACTGTTTCTGGTTTTTAGAAGCTAATTTCTCTATGAAAATCACTTTAAACTCGTGTAAATAGAAGATCCACCTCCATGATTTCCTCTTCCCACTGGTTGGGAAAGGTCTTTTCCTCCATCCCAGACTTAATGTAGAAGTGGAGAGGCTTGTCCCATGCCCCTGCACAGTAGTGTGCCATGATAAATATCTGGGGATGTGTTTGTATGTCTCTTATATGTCTGTGTAATGCTTAGTCTGATGTATGACACGTTTCTCAGTTCACATTTATGATTTTTCTGCTGTTTACTTCTCACATAGATTTTGTGTCCATGGATAGCAGCAGTGAGGGGTTCCCAGCTAGCAGACAGATCCAAATGCATCTGAATCCATCTGCTGCTGGCATCTGGCAGCTGTCTGTCAGGTAAAGCCTGTGGTGGCTTCAGTTTTCCAGTTCCTCCATCATATCAGTGCTTGCCTTTGCTCCTCTGGCTATTTTCCTGACCTCTGATGAAATAAGGGCTGGGAATTGTGTGAGCTCTGTGGTTACCCATAGGTTTGTGGGTAGCAGCAAAGCAAACTGATGCAAACACCACAACTGCTCAGAGCTGCTTTTTGTTTCAGCAGCTTTAGAAGCAGCTCACTCCATCTCATTAATGAACACTGTGGTGATACGGAAGTTGGTTCATTGAGAGTTTGTTAAAGACTTGTTAAAGGAAGTCAGGTTTCATAGTTAATGGCACCAGAATATCTACCGGCATATGTCTTTTGACAGCATTACCATTTCAGGCTCTGAAAATGATGTAACTATTTTACTATAATAAAATAATTACAATTTTCAGAGAGGAATCTAGGGCAGTAGGGTATGGTTCATAAAAACACTTGCTTTGGCAAACATTTTACTGCTCAAAATAAAAAGCAATTATTTAAAATTATAAAATCTTTTGCACAATGTCGCAAACCTTTTTTAAAGTACTGGCAGAATTCCTAGATGTGTATAACTTGTCTGAATAACCATCACCTCTATGGAATATTGTTTAATCCTTGTCAGATTTGGCTACTTGAAACTTAGCTGTGGATATTTCAAACATGGGCTCTTGCTGTTGAATCTTTGCTGCTAGCTGTAGAGGTGGCGTGTATTTATACTACATTTGCAGGGAAAGAGTGTATTTTTCATCTTTCAGTGCTAATGAAGCTGCTAATTAGAAGAGATACATAGTTTGTGAGTATGCAAAGAACATTTCACAGGTCATTTCTTAAGTGATATTAAACAACATGCTAATAAGACACGCTAGGTGGATGTGTTAGTGAATATTTAATTTCCAATAGCAGAAGCAAACCCTAAATTATAAAATTCTTTACAGCTAGCTGCAGAAATACTTTTGCATAAAATGTCACTTGCAATAAATTTCCTAAATTTGCTCTTCTACAATAAACACAAAAGCAAATGATAGCCATTAGTTCAGCAGCAGCAACTCAGCTTGGTCTTTTCAAGCTCATTCTTAAAAAGCAAGATTGATTTAATGTTCAGTGACTTTTTGTGTAGAGGCTGCCATGTGTAGTTATGTTTTGTGCCTTGTGGGTGTTCTCCTGTCCCTCCAAACAATTCTGTGTAACTGATAGTGTCAGCTGAGCCGTCTCATCCATGGCTGGAGCACCGAGGCTGCTCCAACACTACTGACGGAGGACTTGGATTCTGGGATAGGTGTGACATCTCTAAAGAAGGGAAAGCTATTTTTGTTTTTCTCCAAGAAATTATTACAGTTCCCTCTAACTTACATTTCATTCTGAACTGTTTGTCTTACTGCCTTTGATACCTTGTGTGAATGTGTTTTCTTGTCCTCATGCCATACGAAGCCTGCAGGTCTCACCAGTATTTTTGCTTTATAGCTGTTGAGTGTAATAACACCAAATGGACTTATCAGATATCAGAGTGATTATAATGAATGCTCAGCTCGGTTCTGGCTACAAATTTCAAATGTTATTGAGACCCCTTGTCTGTATGAAGACTTGAATTTCTTCCCAGAGAGTTTTTTCAGACTCACTTCTGCTCTGTCCAATGTTACGTGTATGTGACAGCCTGTAAGTGCTTGTCAGGCAAGCTCCAAAGTCAGAGATTCTTCTCCAAAGCTGGAAACTCTTTCCCCAAAAAGGACTGTGTCCCTTACAGAAAACATGCTGTCTTGGCTGTTTCCTTTATGTCAGCGGTTCTTCTTGTAATATTCTCAGAATTCATGGTGACTTCTTTCTGCATCTCAGAGGTTCAGACAGGCACATGGACAGATACTTGGGTAAGTTTACATCCAAGACCCAGGACACTCCTTTGGTCTTGAATGCAGTTATTTATCCTTTATCCAGCGGAATTTGGATGACAACAGTAGTGGAAGTTCTTCCCCATGGAGAGCAAAAGTGTGCCAGAGCTTTTTGGGGAGCATTTATCAGTATGGTTTAATATTTAATTTTTTTTAATTTTTTTTTACAATGAGTTGTTGGAATCCTTCTGGCAGCCCCATCTTGTATTTCTGCTGAATTCTGACTGTTTTGTCATCTGCATGCTACCTGCCATGTGGCACATTTCATATACTTGTTTGGCAAAGGAGAGGAAAATACATCCATGTTCTGCTTTAAAAATAGTGCCGCCGTCTGTAAGACCACTTGTGTTGTGTGGGGGGATTGCCGTGCTAACACTGTCTCTGGAGGCAGATTGATAGCTACAGAGCTGCAGATTCGGGCTCTGTGTGTGTGAATCGAGTGATAAAACAGCCAAGAAACCTGAAAATTAATTCATATGTTCAATGTGAGTTTGCAAGGGGGGGGTGTGTGGTGCGTGTGTTTAATCTTTTGGATTACTTTTTGGTTAAAAGTTACCATTCTTTCAGAGGAAGGGGAAGAAGTTTCATGAAAAGCTGAGTTGACTCCCATGAGTCAGAAGAGGTGACTGAGACCTTGGGCATGTTTATCAGGAAATAGAAGCTGTGTTTCTAATCGAGGGTGCTGGAGACCAAACCAGAAGCAAATAACTCTTGGTGGTGGCAGGACCAAGTGCAGCATCAGCAGCTTCCTCCTTTGTCACCACAGAGGGCAGGCACACAAGTGGTATTGCTATCATGTGTGCACTGGTCTGTATATTCAAAGCCAGGGTGGTTTGGCAGTGTTGGCAAACAGGAAGGTTTCTCAGTTTGAGACATTTCTTTGAGGTTAGTTGTGTGTCTCTCTCCCCCAGGAAGCTCAGTGTGCACAGATAGGAACATTTTTCTTGTGTCTCTGGCTTAAATTTGCACTTCATTCATTCCATCCTGTCCCTTCTAACCCATCCCTCTTTTCTTTCACTACTGTAATGAATTAATGATTTTATGTAAATGTGGTGTTTGATGGACTGAGGAGGTGTGCCTTGGGACTTGTTTAAGCTATCACTTAGGAAATGCATCATCTGCTTCATGTTTTCTGCAATTGCACTCAGTTTTATTTTTCCTTTATTCCTTCTCCCTCTTCTCTAATTTTTCTCCCTCAAAACAGTTCTTTAAGCACGTTTAGACCTTTTGCCTGGGTTTCAGGATTTAATTATTTTATCCATTCCGTCTCTGTGCCCTGCCCCCCTTATTTTCCACCCTAAATGTGAAGAAAAAACCAACCATCCCTGCATTACATACCTGATTACTATTCAGTTCCCAAGGGAGAGGCACTGGAAGCTAAATGCATGGGCTGAAGGTCTGGGCTCTCCGGTTAGATTCACTGAACGTCACTAATTAGAGCAGAGTAGCCACTTACATATTTATTCATGTTTCAGAACAGTTGGTGAATCAATTGGGTGAATGAGCTGGGGCACCTTCAGTGCTTCTTGTGCTGAATATGCTGAAGGACCAACCCTCAAACCTTATATGCTTAACCTCCAAGTCTGTTGATGTTGGTTCTTTTTGGCTTGCTGGTACAGACCAGTATGACTGTAACAAAATTTCATTTCTGTGTGACTTTTAGATGATGCTTTTTCCACTCCCCTGTCTTCTGCTGTTGAAGAGGAGCTGATTCCAGCCTCCGAAATGTTTGCCCAAAATAAAAAATTTCTATTCTGGTGAGGGGAAAAGAAAAAAATAATGTTGCCATTAAGACCATCCTCACCCTACTTGTAGTTAGTGGATTAATTTGCCTAAAGCCTAAATTAAAATCCTTGTAGGACATAAAATCAGGACAACGACCACTTGTGCCGATGCACAAATGAAACAGCACAGAATAACCTCGCCTCACACGGTGGATTTTTTTAGACAGTGCAGATGGATTTCCCCACAAACACCTTGAAGTGTTGCCTTTCACCAAAATTCTGTCTGAATTTAGCTCCTAATTGGTAATAGCTCGTTTACATTCCTGGAGCAGGATGGTGACAGCCTCCTAGTCCCCCCTCGCCGGGAGATTTGCATTCCATCTGCTCTGGCTGTTGATCAGCCGCACGCCGGCTACATGAGCAGTGCTTCTGGATGCTGCGGTCATCTGTTGCTGTAGAATTCTTCTGTGAGGACACAACCAGTAAAGGCTCAGCTAGGGGAGTGGGAATACCCATTACGGGGTTTGCTCTTATGGGGAGTTTGGCTGGAACGTGCATTGTTGGGTCCGGATTTCCTGGAGCGCAGGAAAAGCTTTCAAGGGCTTGGTGGACAAAGCTCCGAGCTCCTTCCCACTTGCTGCTGCTGTTTGGAGTGTTTCCTCTCCATTCTAGTCATATCACCCATACTTTAAACAAGGATCAACCTTTAATTTAACAGGTTTTGCAAAGAAGAAGGTTTCAAGTCAACCCCAGCTTCAAAGTGGGTAGCATCTTGTTCACTGATGCTTGGCAAAGTTGTGTACAGCACACCGGTTTCTTTGGGGAGATATCTGTAGATGATTTAGTCAAGGTTATTGAAAATACTATTGTTCTGTCCATTTGCACAACTGATTCTGCAACCGGGACTTAAATTCAGGCTTTTTGCCACTGCCGCAAAAAGGGGTCAAATAGAATTAAATGTAGTGGCTCTTTAACATGTTTTTTGAAATGTAAATAAGAGGTGACTTAGGAAGTCGAGGCATTGAGTCTTTTTACCCTCAGCATACTCCGAGTTGGTGTTTGGATGCAAAACCTTTCTGTTGGCAGTTACTTCTGCAGTTGGTGTATTCCCTTCCCACCAGGTTTTGTTCAGGAAGCAATAGAAATAACTGAATGGTTCCTTTTGCCTTTTTATTTACCAAGTGCCAGCAGTGCTGTGCATTGAGCCTGGGGGAAATGTGGAGGGGGGAAATCACATGCCTCTCAATTTTTCTTCTTATTTGGGGTGTAAAAATCCTTTTCAAAAGGATTCATTCCAGTTCCAGTCTGGCAGGGATGCTCCAAGGGGAGATACCCGTGTGGTTTCTGGCTAGGGGCTTGTGCTCTGCAAAATGAAAGCCATTAGTTTGGAAGACAGACAAACAAACAAGTGCAGTCCTGCTCTCTGCTGCATTTTAATCTTAAACTGAAATTACCCCTGCAACACAGTAGCTCTGTTGAGGAGTTGAAGTGGGCATAGACTTTCAAATCAATCCCTTTGAAAGGCCATCTTCTGTCCCCTTGAAGGAAGGGCGTTTGCACTGCAGCTTATTCCTTCCATGTACTTAAATCATAGCAAAGCAGTGTCTGAGGCTGCTTTTGCTTAAACTGGTTTTAAACAAGCCCTTTAAGCACAGGATTGAGAGAAAGGGAGGGCAAAGGGATGCTCCCTGAAAGTGTGTTCAGAAGAAAACAACTCCAAACTTGTGGGGACCTGCACTGGAGTAGTTCTGGTTATCTTGAATTTACCGCAGTGTCTCCGGGAATGCTTCAATTCTTGTTTTTTAATTAATATGGCAGGGTAGGGCTCAGCTGGGTGGTTGTGCACTGTGTGAGCAAGAAGCAGTATAACCTTGAGTAGGCTTTGTAATGTTGTGGTGAGGATCCTACAACATCTGTTGCTGTAATAATGTAAGAATTAAAGCAGAAGAATTACTGCCTTGAGTGGAGAAGCAGTACCTTAATGTTCATTTGCTGGTATTTTAGTTAGACTTCTATAATTTAAAAAGAAAAATATTGTTTTAAATCGTGCAAAACATTGAGGAAGATGCTGTTGTAAAACATTTACGAGAATTAACAATCTGTTCTGTTCCTGAATGTGGTCTGACTGTAAGGCTGCCGTGGTAAAATATTGCACAGAGCCACTCCTGAGCTTTGTGTAATTTCTCTGAGATACCTGAAAACCATATTTTTCTTCATCTGATAACTGCTTGCTTATTATTTTCTTGCTGTTTGCTCTTATTAGCTAGTAAAATAAAAAAGGAGAAATGATTTTGAGTAATGTTGGCTCCCTGGGGGGAAATTAAGCCATTGATAGCACGTTTGAAGTAGATTTGTCTTTGTACCTCGTTCACTGTACTCCATATGGGGAACCTGTTGTTGGTTCTGCGTCATTTGTTTTGTCTTTCTGGTCGCTCTTAATATTAATTGAAGCCTTTCCCAAGACACAGTTCTGTTAATCTTCCTTTTGTCATTTCCCTCCTCCCCCCCGCCCCCAATATCCCCAATGAACACGCTCTCCTGTGTCTGAAAAGAGCTTTTAAAGTACCATTGTTGTTTTTTTTTAAATGGTGATGGTTCGCTTATTCACCTGTTTGTTTTGTTGGTTTTTTTTTTTTTTTTACCACCAGTATTTGTCTTTCTGTTTGTTTGCTTAACTTGTGAATTTTGTATGTGCTGTAATTGTTATAAGGATGCAAATAGTTTCCTGGAGTGATGGGTATAGCTCTCTTATCAGCTTCAATTATGCAAAATGTTTTCAATTAGCTGCAGTTCCCTTCTCTGCCTCCCCCCAGACAAACAAGAGCTGAGCAGGGTCTCTCTGGGGACACCGGGGTGCTGTACAGGAGCAGCCTTTTTCCTTCTACATCTCATCCTGTCCCGGGAGCGTTAGGATCAGGAAGCACACTCTGCTACTGGTGTTTTTAAAAAGTTAAAATACTCTTAATCGCACCATTTCCCTAAAGGTTTTCAGTATCACTGCTGGCAACTTAAAGGAGGTACTTGCTCCGGCTTGAGATTCTCACAATTTTGCCAGCAGCAATAGAAACAAAGGACCCTCCTGGACTGCAAAACTTTTCCTGGAGCTTATCCTTTATTTGGCAAAACCAGAGCAGGTAATAAAGTGCTTTTTACAATACTGGTAACTACCAGAGCAAGATGCTTTTTTTAGATTGACTTATGTGATGGCTAAATGTGAAACTAATTTCTGTGGTGCCTTTGCAGAGAGCAGTTGCCAGGAACTGATTAATGTTCTTGTAAGCCTTGAGATGGTTCTGGCTCTGAGGTTTCCACCTCCATGTCTAGTGGAAGATGTCCCTGCCCATGGCAGAGGAGTTGGAACAAGGTGGTCTTTAAGGTCCCTTCCTATCCAAACTATTCCATGATGGTGATGTACAATGACAAAGGACGACAAGGAGAAAACAGAGGAGTTTTCCTGACAGAAATAGTGGTATGGAGGCTTTATTGAAGAAGTTTGAAGCCCTGTGGATGTGGATGATGTTTGCTTAGGTAATGCAGGGAAGAGATCCGTGCCTTTCTGCCTCATATGGAGAAGATTCCCTTGTTCAAAACCAGTGCTGACTCTGGTTTGCCAATGAATTCCTGAATTGTGTGCAGCAGGATGAAATAGCTCTGATTATAAATACCTTCATCCCTCATAAGAAATACTTTGAAGCCCTCTGAATGCTGCCTCAGTAGCTGGAGTACACTTTTCTCCCTGTTCTGCCTTAAACTGAGCTTGCTGCTTGTTTTAGGCCTATCCTTGGCCCCTGATTCATGCTCCCTGCCTGACAGAACCCACCAAGCAACAGAAGAGGTTGATACTGACCTTTCCCAGCACATAGTTGTGTGTTTGGGCAGTCACACCAGAGTGGCTGAGATTGCTGGGCGCAGGGACTCAAAGAAGTGCTTGAGTCCAGAGTGAGGTTTTGTAAAAACTAATTTGATGTCTCTACTTCTGTGTTTCTTATCAGTCCAGAAGGGCTGGTGAAGGTCAGGTTTGTGCAGGTATTTAAGCCTTCTCCAAGGAAAGGAGGCTGTTGGATTGCTGGACTTGGTTCTATGGCACCTGAACAGGGCATGGTTTTAATGCTGAAAGATGGCATTTCCTAAAGGTCTGAGTGTGTATCCTGCTGGTGGCCACCTGCAAGTCCCGATGGAGAACAGAACTGCTTAGGCTATGTGATTCTCAGTTTGAGTGAGTGTGGTCAGGGTGGTGCAGCACAGGCGATCTGCTTGTCAGGCTGCATTTGCAGGGATGGCTTCATCCCCTGGAAGGTGTTGATAGTATCTAGGTCTCTTGTTTCACCATAGATTGGCACCTTTCTTGGCGGACTTGCTCGTGCAGGACCTGACTTTTGCCAGCCATTTAAAAAGAAAAATAAAAAATATGTATATACAGTGTAAAAAGTGATATTTGGTGGAGGGAGGAAAAGAATGGGGGAAGAAGCACTGAAAGAACAAGACTTAAATTCCATTTCACGATGATTCTGCCCTGCCTTTATCTTGTTTGTCAGGTTAAGTCTGTCATGGCACGCATATATGAACTGTGTTCAACCTTTTTAGTCCTTTTCTGGGGAGAATATTTTCCTTTTACTCTATACTCAGTACTGTCATACTGAACATGACCTGCACTGTGGGTGCTGTGGACAAAGGAAAATGTCCCCAAGGGAACATATGGAAGCTGGGACCTGTTGCATAGGAGTCATGTGCAGAGTACCTTTGATACAGATAAGACAAATGTTGCTGCAATCATTGTTGTAACACCATGTTTCAGTGAATTCTTAGTTTACTTTGTTTCTCAGTGTCTGTCTTCTTTTAAGCATTTTACATTTTTACAATAAAAAATATCTAGTTGATGGAGCAACCTGCTCTAGTTAAAGACGCCCCTGCTCCTCGCAAGGGGATTGGACTAGATGGACTTTAAATGTCCCTTCCAAACCCAAAGAGATCTACAATTCTGTGACTTCTATTTCTATGCAAAATAGCTGAAAGCATACTAAAATGTCTCAGAAAAGTTTAGGGATCAGTTGTGCTGTAGTACACAAACTACCCAGTTTGCATCCAAGGCAGGGATGGCTTTTCCCCACCAGAGAGTTTGAGAAGGGAAGACTGGAGGCACACAAGCTGCTGGAGCATTGGCAGGAGCTGAGAGGCTGCAGAGACTTGAACGTGTTCAATCTGTTTAACAAATAATTGAGACATTTACTGTGTTCATATCGAGGGTTCGGGCATGTGATTCCAGCTCCAGTGAGCTGTGTTGGCTTCCCCACAGTCTCCTTGTCAGCTGAGCTCTGGGGTAATGCCTTTAGTCATCCCTCAGCACAGGATAGATGCGAGTCCGAGCAGGTGATTTGATATTCCAGTGAAATCAGTCTAACAGGGAACTGCTGCCAGAGGGGGAATCTCCTTCTCACTCTCCTCTCCCTCTGTGCGAGGAGCTCTTTTAAACTTCTCACAAGAAACTAGTTTATTGATCAATTAGGCTGTTAGTGCTTTCTAGTACTAATGCTGAGTAATTCTCTTAATACCAGATTAACTTCCTGAACTGGTTCACTGTGGGCTTGGATGAGCAGCGGTACCAGAGCAAGGAAAGGACATCGTGTGTGTCTGAGAGAGAACATAAAGGACAGCTGGAACTCCCCATCACTCCATCTCCATGCAATTTTCCTAGGAAGGAAAGTCTTTATCTAACAATACAAGACTTGAAAGTGCACTTTATCAATGTTCCTTTAACTGGCTGTCATTTCAGTTTTATTTTAATTCCTGTCTTGTTTTTTAGTTATGTCAGATGTTCTGATGGGGTTTGTGCAGTTTTAATGAGAAGGTAATTGTTATTGCTCAGTAAAATTCTGGAAATAAAAATACTAAAACTGGAGGCTCAACAAAAGGAACATAAACAGTCACTTTATTATGGAGCTTCATCTCCTCCAGAAACCCTTTTTGCTTGATTAAAATATTCACAATGTCGAATTTACATCTTTCTTGATAAGTGTGAATGCACATTAAAAAAAAAATTAAAAAGTTTCCTCATTTCTCCTTCTATGCCATGAAATATGACCTTCATTCAGGAGATGGGATGGGGAAACAGCATTTGTGGGGTTTAGAGTGAGGGATCTCTGCTCTATTCAGCACTGAAATATTTGAGTTTCCTGTGCTTACCCCTTTCTGCTGCACTTCCAGTCCTCGTGGTTTCCTATGGGGTTCCATGTCTTCTCCCTGTGGAAGTTCCCAGTATTCTTTGGGGGCTGGCACAGATCTACACGACTGGGGTGATCTTCTCTTCCTTTTTCTGGAGCCTACACATGTATTTAAGTGTTGCTTGACTAAAAGGTCAAGAGCTCTAGTACTTGTTCTGATAATCAGCAGAGGGTTGGCTGAGTTCATTGAGTTTTGCCATGCTGAAGGGAAAGGTGGGGAAGGTGAATACTAGGAAAAACTTCAGTTTGAACTCTGAGCCCCTGATTTTGTATCAGCAATTCTGGTCTTGGTTTTTCATGCTGCTCTGTGCTTTTGTTTTGTATTTATCTTCTTGGTTTAGGGACCAAATTGGGCAACTTAGGGAAGCGTCCCTATTTCCATCCATGTGATTTAGCAGAAGGAAGGTTTTTCACATTGTTTTGTAGCTGCATAATAACACAGCTGTGTTATTTTATTTGAGATCCATTCGGAGGATCTTAAAAGCATGAACAGATACTGCTAAGTTCTTAGTTTGGTGGCCCTACCATGGAAGAGGAGGAAAACCTATCAACTCAGATTAAAGGCTAATGAAGAACTCTCTTGATAGAGGGAATGGGTGGCAGTGCTGAGCTCTTGTCTCCTGTGGCATCAGCTAGATGTGCATGGGACAGTTTAGGTCCCTTGTCCCTTAGAGGCTGGAGTATCTCTGCTTTGCTTAACCTCCAGTGTGTCAACTGTGGGATGGTTTTTTGTGCAACCATAATTGCTGCTGTCTTGTCCTGTTTTAATGAGAGCCAGGGCTCGAGGCAGCAGATGAGCAGCTTGGGGGATGTGCAGGTATGTTGTGTAAATAGGGAATGTCCTGGTGTGATCCTGGTAATTCCACAAAGCTGTGGGATCTCTGTTTGCAGTGCTGGTTACTTGTCTAAACTGAGCATCCATGGCCCAAACAGGTTCTAGTATGCACCAATTGAGTAACTCAGCCCTGGTGCTCTCCATTCTTTGCCTTGGAGTCTGGTAATGGTGAAATGTCATCTGGACTCTTAGTGCCTGTTGGCTGGCTTTCCTGTACCCTGAAGCGTGTGGCACTATTTCACATCAAGCTTACTGGGAGATGTTTGCAAAAACACATATCGATTCTTTACTTTCCTTCTTGAAAATAGAAGAATTTGAGGCTTGTTGTTAACCAGGGAAAGCAGGTATTGAGAGTGCTGTCCCTGTGTGATGCCTCCTGGCCGTCAGGGCCTGGCTCCACGTCTGTCATCCTGTATTACCAATATTTTTGTGGTAGGTTTTGAAATACTATCAGGCATTTGTGCTGCTTCTTTTTAACTTATTTGTTTATTTTTCTGTCACAAGTCTCTGCCTAGCTGTCCCTCAAATCTGAGGGACCACACAGGTTTTGTAATTCTACTGGGAATGTTGATTCTCCTAATGGTACAGAAATGAAGCATCATAAAGGTGTTCCAGCATCATGGTCACATATAGCTGACAAAGACTAGTGCCACCTTCCTGACTTGCAGAGGGACTTCTTATGAGTGCTGGATGCTTGTTTAAGGAGGTGAACCTGTAGAACAGCTGTGCAGCTGCCCTGTAGACCACAAAACCTGACACCAAACTCATAGCAGCCAGCTGGACAACAGCTGTCTCCTCACATCTGGCTACTGCATTGCTTGGTTTTTCTTCACCTGAAGTTCATACCAGGGTGCTGTCATTGCTTTAGAATCTATGTTTACAGAGTTGCAAATATAAATAATTTACAGTAGACACTTGGTTGGATGTCTGGCTTGTAGGCATGTGGTGGAGTTGCTTTTTCTTTCCAGCTAAATAAACCATCTACAGAATTCTGGCTGGTTTCCTCGTAAGATTTCACTGCTACAATCTACAAAATAAGGAAGCAGAATTTTTACTGACCTGAAAAATCACAACTTTTAAAGGTATTTTGAAACAGATTTCCTTCATTGTGGGTTTTCTGGTAAAAACAACAAAATGGTGAACCAAAGCCTGAGAGGACTTGTCTTGGTGTCCTGCAGCTGTTCTTGCCTCCTCCTCCTTCCCCTGCCCGCGCATAAACTCTGCATGTGCAGGCAATACCGACCTCATTTGCTACCTGAGTGGTCATTTTTTATTGCCAGATTCAGGGAAATAATTTAATAACCAAATCTAATTTGGATTAAAACACTCATTAAGTGGAGAGCTGACCAGCTCATCTGTGATGGTTCAGAAAAGCAGATATAGCCTGCTATGATTTTTCTTAATATTTTATTTAGTGCATGAAGCTTCTCTCTTGCTGATTTTATAGTATTTTAATCTGAGGTCCACTTTTATCTGATGGAATAAATTCAGAGATTGATACACACCATTGTATGTACAATTTGCAGCTCAGATGTTAAAGTGGAATAGCATGAACATAAATGTTCCTTATTTGCAAGCAGAGGTGCCTTTCTTTCTCTTCCTATAGCAAGATACATTCTAGGAAGAAATTTCTGTATTGGTACTTACAGCACTTAAAATTATGTACCAGGAAACTTTTATTTGCCACAAGGTTGGACATGAAAGTACATGGTGAGTAATTAATTTATTGGAACTTTCAGCAACTGATCCAATTTGCAGCTGACCCAAGTGTGGCTTTCTGTTGTGAGGAAGGGAGTTGCCTTTTGGAAGAACCTTTCCTCTGGAAAAATACCCCAATAAACACAAGAATGACGCATTAGGAGTGTAAAGGTGATCTTAATCCTTGCATTTATGAACTACGCAGCTTGATTTTTAGCTGTAAAATTTCACTGTGTCAAAAGTCTGGGTACTGCAGAACTGTGAAAGGTGTTAGAAAATTGTGATGGTTGAGTAGACAGACAAAACTGATGGGATTTTGGAAGCAGATACATGTTCTCGTTACAGTGACCCACTTTTGACGAATTTTGAGTGGTAATAGAAGTGGCTTTTTCTTTTTTCCTTTTCCCTAATGTGCCACTGGGCCTAGAAGTATAAGCAGTTGCTGTCTTTATAAACCTGGGAACAAGAAAACTGTCCTTTAAATCTTGTTAATTTTTCAAAGCTCTCTTCTGTTGTTAAGATTTAGTTAAGTCCTGGGTACAGAGTGTGGGAATTGTTAAAAATTTACTGTGGTGCCGCTGTTAAACTTGGGATCATCTGTTCAGTATAATTTGATGTGTTTAATGCCAATGTTGAGTTTGATTTTTATTTTTATTTTACTGACTTGATGTCAGAGCCCTTCTCGTAAATGAAATTGCCTCTTCTGAAGTGTTGAAATAACATTACTCAGATAAAGCTCTTTTGTGGCAAGCAGAAGGTGATTCAGAGAACTACACCTGTGTTGATCTCATAACAAAGCTAATTAATCTTTTTTAATTAAATGCCCTTTAAAATTCAGCATGATTAAGACTAAAGGATTTTTTAAAAAGTGATTACTTTTAGAGGGCACTGCTCTAACAAAGAAAACTTTTCACTGTGTATGTTCTTGCAAGAGAGTGAGTAAGAAGAGGTGCCTTGGGATGCTGATCATGTGTTTATATACTACAGCTGCAAAAAAATGAGAAATTAAATGAGCATTTGAGAGAAACATTGAGAAATGAGTGCTTGAGACAGCACAGAAATGTAATTTGGATGTTCATTTTTCAACTTCAGGTTCTGTTTTAGCGTGCCAACATCTGAGCTCTCTGCAAACCAGAAAAAGTGGGATAGGGGGGAATACACCCAGACTGCTGCTGGTTTGGGCTTTGCAAGTAAAAGCAAGAGCCTTTCAGGCTTCCTGTGTTGTTTATTTTTTATTCAGGACAGGCAATCCATAGGAAGATGAGGTCGGGAAGCTGCAATATTGATCAGGCTCTCTTCTTGGCAGCCTTGTCCGTGGCAACTCCGTGGAGCTGAGGGTAAATGGAGTATTAGGGCTATAGAAAAAGAACAAAAGGAAGGTTACTGCTGGCCCTTCTTGGCAGCAATAGCTGGATGCCTTTTAAAAACAGCCCCTGTTGTCATGGAGCTTCCGAATCCAAGGCCGGGTTTCTGGCACCGTGATTTTCTCATGGCAAAACGCGTTGTCCTGTCCCAGCCCTGGGGGGAAATAAATAAATAAAGGCATAGCCTTGGCAGCACCGGTCTATTATTGCAGCTAAATGACTGAACTGCAGTGGGAGCGGGACCAAAGGGAAACCTTTTCTTCACAGAGAATCCGGATTTTTTTAAAGGCTGGCATCCACCCTGGTCTGTAAAATATCTTTTATAAGGCAGCGTTTGACATTTGGAGAAGGATTTTGAATAGTTGATATAGAACTCGCTTTCCTCTGAGTCAGCAGTGTTTTGGGGTTGAAACAGAGACCTGAATTCCTAATCTCAAGGTTTTTGGAAGGGCTTCTGGTAGCAATTAGTTTGTATTTTAAAGCCCGTTTTCCTTGTCTAAACTTCAGATTATAGTCAAACTGTTCAACACACTTGTTTATCGTTCCCTGAAGCAATCAGTAATCTACAAAACAAGATACTTATTGATTTATTTGGCACTGATTACGTTATTTTAACACTATGTTGCTTTACTGACCTTTTTGCTATCTTAAAAGGTGATGTTTTGGTTGCATAGAAATATTCATGCTTGACTTTATGGGCAAAAAGTATATTCCACTCCCGATGAGATTTTTTTTTTTTCTTTATTCTCTGATAATTCCAGTGACTGAAGTTTAAAAACTTGCTTGGTCTTACTGTTCTTTTGGGAATGCACTGAAACAAGTGATGGGCAAAAGAGGTTTGGTGTTTCCGGAGCAGCAAAGCTTGAGCCCGTGTGCTTTTATCTCTGTATGACTTATTTTTAAAGGCAGAAAAGGGTGGCTCTCCCATGTCAGAAAGCATCTATATGTAAGCTTTTCTGCTAGACATGGGTGAACTCTTTGGGCTGAAGAATTTGCCTTTCAGGTCTGTCCTTAAGAGTCAGCTCTGGTTTTCACTGCCTGATGACTGTTATTTGAAAAGTTTCAGGCAGCTGGTGAATAAAATCTCTGCACTTTAAGTATTGCATGGTAATTTCTATTGCTTCACCCGCCTGTTTATGCTTTGTCTGCTGTTGGGTCGAGGATTTAGAGCTCTTGAAGGCAAGTTCAGATTGGCCTTACTGGGAGGGCCCCAGGGTAGGATGTCGCAACTGCTGTGACTCTGCTGTTGAAGTTCCCAGCCCTGAGGCAGAGTTATTTTCTGTCCTTCTGATGTTTTTGGCTGCCCTCAAGGAGTGGTCCTTGTGGAGTGGGATTGCTTGGGGTGCGTGCATCTTGGATTCTGCAGGACCAGGGACCGCGAGCAGGGCTGTAATGACACCTCGGGGCTGCTGCGGCTTTTCCTCAGCACAGAGGAGCCCAAGCCCTGTCATTCCAGGGTTTGTTTGCACAAGGGAGGGAGGCCTCATCCTTGGGAGTAGCCACAGATCTGCATCTATAATGATTGGATAATAAAGGAACTCCGGGAGCCAAAACTTGGAGCTTGGAACAGCCTTTGGAGCCCTTGAGAATTCTTTTCTACAAGCCCTTGGGTGGTGGAGTTGTAAACACCAGGCATCTCTGCAGAACTGGTTATTTTCTCTCTTTACTTTTTAAAGCATTACCAAACTCCAGAAGAAGAGAGACTTCTTCCAAGGTTGCCCCTGCACTGTAGTTTTGTGTTGTGTTCTTTGTTCTTTCTGTGCTATCCCTTAAAAGGTTACTGAAGTGTGTGTAGGTTTGTGGTGCTTAATATCAGGGCTACAAGCATAAACCCCAGAAAGTTCTAAGTGTTGAAAGTCTGTATCTAGATATTCTCTTGATTAATGCTACTTTGAAATTGTTTTTACCCAGAAATAAGTGCTAAAGATTTCTTCTTTATGACAGCCCAGTATATGTATTTGCTACTGAGTGAAGCTTTTCTCTAGTCATTTGTCTTCTTAATTTAATAAGATGTATTTCAACATCTGTATCTGTTCACCCCAGGGAAGTGGTGGAATCACCATCCCTAGAAGTGTTCAAAAAATGTGTGGATGTGTCACTTGAGGACATGGTTTAGTGGTCAACACGGCAGCTCTGGGTTAATGGTTAGACTTGATCTTAGAGGACCTTTCTGACCTGATTCTGTGGTTCTATGATCTATTTCTCAACACTGTCAGGGCCATAATAAAATTTTGATTTTCCTGTTTGTATTAACACTGACTTTCAGTCTGTAAGGCTGCATAGCAATTCAGGGACTGTAACCATGGCGGGTATGGAGGGTCTGCTTCACTTCAGCATTAGGAACATTCGGTTTTTGACAGTAATGAAATCGGTATTTGTAGTGTCTCTTCTTTAATTTTTTATTCATTAAACTAATTTCTTAATTATTAGAAAATGCATTCTGTCTTTGGGACTCTGGATGGCATTTTTTATAACAACAAAGTGACCGAATTGCTGCTTTAATTTCAAGTTTTGACTTTAATTATGGAATTGTATGTAGTTCTTCCAAAAGAATTAAAACCATCCCAGAGCAGTGGGGTGGAAGACAGTTGTGGATCTGATCATCATCACCATAACTTAGACCTGTTCCTTTCAACTTTGCTTTTGAGAGAAAGCTTTTATTTTCCACCAGTGAAGCTTCCAAACAGTTTTCTGTATACTCAGCAGGCAGGTTTTAGTTTCCTATGATGCTAGGTTTGTATTTGAAGGACTACAGTGGTGAGAAGGTGGGAATGGTGGCTGAAGGCAGTGAGTCCTCCTGAAAGGTCACGTGAAGCCTTCAGTCAAAAACTTAGTGCTGTCCTTCTAAATACAGTTGTTTGCTAAGCTGGAGTGAGTATTTTTGTGACCAGCTTTGGTCTTCAAATGCAAGCTGGGATAGGAAGTGGAAATGGAGCTTGTGAGATCTGCACTAGCACTTGAAGGATCAAACAAGATAATGGGAACTTTAGTCAAGGTGCTGTTACTTTCCCTCTGTCTTGGTGCAATTCCTTTTACAGCCAAATATGTGTTCCCCTGAGCCCTTTCAACTTGCTTGTTCTTCTTTCTCTGCGTGACAAAGATGGTGGATTTACTCTGAAGGACTATTTCCATGGCAGCCTCTTCTAAAATTGTTCCTGTGTTCTTCTGTTACAACTTCTTTGGTTTTTCTATTTTGTTTTATAGACACAGATGAGGACACGGTGAAAAGGTGTTTTGCCACGTTTGAAGAGAAATTCTTCCAAACCTGTGAGAAAGAACTTGCCAAAATCAACATTTTCTATTCAGGTAAGGTGCTCATTTGTGTGTATTTGTGGAAAATCCAACAACAGAAAAAGAGTCTGAAGTTCCCGAACTTTCAGAATAACCACAGTGGTGATGCAGGTCTACCATCAGGTAATTAGAGGGTGGGTTTGTATGGAAAACTGTTGTGCTTTAATCACTGATCTGGAGCTAAACTGTGGTATTTGGATGGAGGCAGAATGAAGGGCAGGTGATTTCATTTCTCTGCAATAGCATCCTGCTGAGCTTTATGGAGGTTTTCTGAAACTGCAGTGGTAGGTTACATACAGGGTGCAGTGTCTCAGCTTATCCATGCTGACAGTCTCCTGTGCATGTTTTGGGTATGCTGGTGTTTCCTGAGCTTCTGCAGGAATAGCTCTCATGGACTTGCCTGTGTACGGTAGCTTGACCATCTTCGTGTGTCCAACAAGTTTTTAAACACTTAACCTTTACCTAACCAGCCAGTAGCAATTTGTCATTGGCTGTGTATAAACTCTTGTTTGAGTAAAAATGTCATGATGGCAAGAGTAGGGATTCCTGAGGGTCATATATCAAGTATTAATGTTTGTTGTTTTCCCTGAGAAAGTTTGCTTTCCCATCCTGTGTTTTGAAAATAAAACTTTAGAAAGGGGATAATTGGAAATTCACCCTGTAATATTGCTAGAAAAGGCTTCATGTGCTCCAGTTCCACCCAGCATTACACTTCAGCTGGTTTTCAGCCTCTTTTGGTAAGGTTTAAAATGGATTTTCAACTGAGAAAGCATTTAAATATGGATACAACGATGCATTGGCTTCTATACTCTCTTTTAACATGTTGATTTATTGACTTGGTGCTGTAAACAGGATTTGCAGCACAATATAGTAGCCTTTTCTAGTTCTGATTTTAATCTGATAACAAAGACAAAGTTGAATTGTGCAAAATATTTTCATAACCATGGGGTGATGACTTTATTGCTGGCTATTTTATTGCCAGCAGACTCTGGGCTGTGAACATGAGAATAGCTGAAAGCATGATAGATGCAGCGGCTGAGCACTGCAGCCTGTCTCTGTTCAGCTTCCATCTAGGGAAGTAAATCTCTTTTGGGATGGCTGTGCCTGCTCTCCGAGCTCCCTGGAGCAGAGTGAGTGTCAGGACAACACCACAGTTTGTTGGTTGAATCGATATGTTTTCTTAGGCCAGCTGAGTTTTACACTTTATAGGCATTTTTCTGCATGCAGTTCACCCATGTCTAACTCTGAACAGTGTTTTGTTTTCCTGGGAAATCTTCTGTTTCTACCACAGGTCTGAGGTTTTTATGCTCAGAAACTTGTCTTCCTTTTTGAATCATATCAGATCCTGTGTACTGCCAGATAGACTCTGTGGAGGAAGTTCTGTCAATTTAGATGCACAATACAGATTATAATTTTCCCTAATGAGGACCTGCTGGCACACGTGCACCCACATGTACACACCCATTCCAGCACTGTTTAAAATGGCATTAATAATGTAGGGTAGGGTGGGTTTTTTCCTGACTAGCTGTCATTTCAAAAAGTTCTAGGAGAGAATACATGTAATTTGAAAATCTCTTGTCATAAAAGTAGGTCTTTTATTTGCAGAAGAGTGACATGACTTTCATAGAATGGAAACCCATTATTAGGGTTGTTAACTTTAAGCTACAGCAAGAAATGTTCCATCAGTGGTTCCTCTTCATGATCATGTCAGAAATGTCATGTTGGACCCTATTGTAACTCCAGGCATGTGTTGGCTTGGTTTATGACCTGGTACGTCCTATTTATTATAGGCTTATTATGTGCCTGTCTTTACAGCTGTAAATATTGTTCATTTTCAGGAAAGCCAAGATTTTTGTTGATCTCTGCTTCATTTCCTCATCATCTTTTCCTATGCTGAGGAATCCCTAGTGAGCATAACCCGGGATTGCCATACCATAAACAACCTCATCTTCTCAGATGAGGGCTGCTCTTGGACTTCAGCTCCTCCATGGAGCACTCAGGGCTGGAATGCCTACTGCAGAGTTCCTTTGCGTTTCCCTGTGTGCTCAGCTTGTCAGCTCCCATCAAACATCACCTTAATTCCCCAGACCATTATCCCAGCTCATTAGAAAGGAAAACTGCCATTAACTAAATCAGATTTGATTAGAAATTTGTGATTATTTGAACTATGCTCAAGAAGATCTATCCTTAACTGAAAGAAAAAAGAGTAGCAGTACAATTTTCAGATGGTTCCAGCAGAGCAATGCATGTTCAAGTGCTGAAGTTTTGTTTGTGGCCAGTTTTGGTTTGGGCTTGGGATTTTCTAGATGGCAGGTTTGTTATATTTTAAATTAGCATCATCAGGATCTGGCTAAACAGTTGCCAGTAACATTTTTGTGGTTAATTCAGGAATGATCTTACTATTTGTAGGAAACCATGGCTTTAATTTGCTAAGCAAAGTATTGAACATAATATGTACAAGCAGGGAAGGGAAGGAGTCCTAAAAGAGCCTGCCTAAAATGCCCAGAGCTTGGGAACTGTGAGGAGGTACAGGCTGTTTGAGCACCTCCTGTCTGGTGAAGCAGGTTTTGATCACAACCATGACCATGTAAACTGGAATTTGGGGGGAGGTTTTACTGATTCCTTGGTGTAGCAGTGTTTTTGTCCATCATACTTATGTGTGAACTTTTGTCTGAACTCAGAAAATGGAGTCAAAACCCTACCCGGAATTGCATAGTTGAGGTGATAACTCACTAACTCCAAAGACTTTTAGTCAGGATCTAGAAACAGTAAAGCTGCTTCTTTATTGCAAACACTTTTGTTGAAGTCTGCCTCTATTGGGTTTAGATTTCTCTGTGGCCTTTGCCATGAAATTACACTTGAGCTGAGGGCTCAGTGGGAATTGGGTTGCACAAAATGCTGCAACACCACAAGAGTGGTACCAGTTTCTAAGCCTTTTTTCTAACTCTCTTGAGTGACATCTCTCTTAAAGTCACTTTTTGGAGTGCCAAATTAATGCTAGTAGTGGATAGTGCTAAATTACTGATAGTGGTGAATGTCTTTTCAATTATTTCAGAGTATGTTGCAAACCGAGAAATTAATTTCTATTTTGCTTTCCTGTTTCCCAAGGCAATTCCCTTCGAGGTTTTAAGAATAACAGCACACACTTTGTCTTGTTTTGCTTCTGCATTGAATCTTCATGATAAAAATCGTACGTTAATAAGATGAAATGACTTGTGGCCTGGATAACTGGAGTCAGTGCAAGAGGGAGGAGGTGGTGACAGGATGGCTCTTTCTGAGGAGTGGCAGGTCATTTTGGGACTGGGGCAGTTGCCTTTGAAACCTCATCCTCAGAGCTCCATGGTCCTCCCCTATGGATGGAGGGAGCTGTATAGAAGACAGCAGTGACTCTCTCCAATGGTGCTTAATTAAGAAGAATGTTGGTATTTTGAGGCGATGCTTTCTTAGGGGTATTGCTTTGCAAACAGGAAAATTGCAGCAGCAGTTTTATAGCTATTTCAAAACATTGTCTTTGCTTTAAATATTGTGTTATTAGGCTGATGGATTTGAAGATTTTTCTGGATGTAGAAAAAAACAGCACAGTGCTTTCAGTTGTGAGATGAAAATTTAAACTCTTCCCTATTTACTAATTTCATCCAAAGGAAACCTGTGTGTCACAGATGGTTTAATAGACGTTTTGAATATAGAGAGCGAACTTGTGAGTTTTATTTATAATGAAGGCTTTTGATTTGAACAGATATCTGTTACTTCTGCCTGAGAGAGTTCCCAAAGTGGGGAAAGATTATTGTTTTTGCAGTCTGATCTTGTGTGTGCTAAATATTATGTGATTGTAGGCTGCTGGCAAGCAATTTTCACTGTGGGCTCTGTTGCCTCTATTCAGTGGAGTCCTTGCAGCTGTGGAAGTTGTCAGAGAGGGGTTGCCCTTTCCTGCATTTAAAATCTTCTTGCTCTAATATAAGTAAAAAGTTACAGAGAGTTTCAGGCTCTTCTGTACTCCATTTTTCTACCTTGATCCCCATTTTCTGTTTGGAAAGGCATTCTCCTGGAACACAGAGCACTGTAACATTATTTACAGAGTAGTTTCCCCCTTAAAATTTAGAAGAATTATATAAAACAAAGGAAGAGTAAATCTTATGTCTCAGTGGGGAGAAATAGAGAATTATCATTAAGTTATTTAAGATACTACTGAAAAGAATTAGACTGACAGCCAGCAGAGCTTTGGGTAGCGGAGGGGCCTTGTGGCTCTGTGGTTTCTGGTGCAGTGTTGTGTGGCTCCAGCTCCAACACTGTGAACCTGCTTGGGTCCTTCCTGGCCAACACCAACACCCTTGTGAGGGTGCTTATCAACACGGATGCCAAAGCTGTGACTGAAGCTGTAGCAGGGGAAAAAAAGCCTGGAAGGAACCAGTTGTTCAGAACAAAGAAAACGATAGTGGTGTTAGTTGTCCTGTTTTTAGCTTTAAGAGATGGTTATTCAGCCAAAAATATTATTTTCTGAAAATACATAAAGCAGCATGTTTAAAGGAACACCTTTTTCATACTTGAGATGTGGGGAAGAGAGACCGAATTGTTCCAAAAACACATCAGAGTGATATTTAAATGCAGGCTGACTGTCTCTTTAACCAGTAAATAACGAGGCAGTGCTTCTAAACTGAGGAAAAGAGGGATAAATTATTACAGCAGATCATATACAGCAGCTAGTAGTGTTGTAACTCCTGATCAAAGCAGAGCTGTGTGTGTCTGTCACTGGGAACTTGGCAGAGGGGTTGGGTTGCTCTCTGAGCAACAAAATTCAGTGTCACATTTGAAGTGTGGAGTTTCTCCTCTTTGATTTCCTTACTGTCACATAAAAAGAGAATAAACATGTAGTCAGTAGTGGGTGCACAGATATGAAGACTACTTTGCTTTCTGTCAAGTTTCATAATATTGTCTAGCAGGGTTTTTTCCCTAATGCTTCTTGTGCACTTGATTTATTTGGGAAAGACGAGCAACTTTCCTTTTGCGCTCAGAGTAGACGTGTGGTCACTGCTTTGGAATTTGGATGAGACCCTATCTCCTGGCTGCCTCCAACCAGGGCTCTGCCAGGTTGGGAACGCCTCTCCCCATGTCCCTGTACTGGTGTGCAGCCCCCAGGTACAGGTTTGGCTTCTCCCACCTGTAACAGGTATTTGTGTGGTCCTGGACTGAGCATCCTCTAGAAATCGGAGCTGGGATGGAAGTTGAGAGATTTGAGTTCATGTCTAGTGCTGCTTTAGCCTGTGCTGAAGAGACAGACCCTTGATTTTGACCATATTAATTAAGGCCTTTTATTTTGAGAACATGTGTATTTTTCATAGGCTTAATGAGAAGAAGCTTCCTTCCCTACTCTTCCCATGTGAAACCACACCTTGACTACTGCATCTGGGGCTCCCAGAACAAGGAGGACATTAGAGTGGGTCTAGAGGAGGCCATGAAGATACTCTGAGGGCTGGAGCACTTCTGCTATGGGGACAGGCTGAGAGAATTGGGGGTGTCCAACCTGGAGAAGTGAAGGCTTCAGAGACACCTTGGAGCACCTTTCAGTGCCTAAAGGGGCTTCCAGGAGAGCTGGAGAGGGACTTGGGACAAGAGCATGGAGTGACAGGACAAGGGGGAATGGCTTCCCACTAACAGAAGGCAGGGATAGATGGGATATTGGGAAGGAATTCTTTGCTGTGAAAGTAGTGAGACACTGGCACAGGCTGGCTAGGGAAGCTGTGGCTGCCCCATCCCTGGAGGTGTTCAAAGGCCAGGTTGGATGGGGCTTGGAGCAACCTGGTCTAATGGAAAGTGTTCCTGCTAATGGCAAGGGGTTGGAAGCAGATGATCTTTAAGGTCCCTTCCAAGCCAAACAATTCTGTGATTCTATTCTATATGATAAGAAGTATGCAGAGCTGCTGAACTTAATGCATGATAGTGGAATGCCATGCACGGGCATAGGAGGAATAGGTCTATAGTGCTCTTTAGGGCTTGGTAGGCAAGTTGTGACCCTCTGACCTGACCTTCCCCTCCCCTTGCCAACAGAAAAGCTTGCCGAGGCCCAGCGCAGGTTCACCACCCTCCGGACTGAGCTACAATCCACTTTGGATGCACAGAAAGAAGCCAGCGGGGCTTCCACGCTGCAGCGGCGCAGAAAGCCCGTCTTCCACCTGTCCCACGAGGAGCGTGTCCAGCACAGGAACATCAGAGATCTGAAACTGGCCTTCAGTGAGCTCTACCTCAGCCTCATCCTACTGCAGAACTATCAGGTACCTGCAAAAAGAGGTGGTTTTGCAAAGCCCTGTCTGTAAATATCTCCGTGCTTTGTGTATCCTTGAGTTCCCTCGCTCAAGCCTGTTTTTTATTTCTTTCTTCCTTTTTTGGGGAGGCCCCTAAACACTCTTAAAGAAAAGGAAGATACCTAGCAGCTCATGGCCTAAGTCTGGTTGCTTTTTTATTGAGCTAGAAGTGCTAGGCTGACCTGCAGAAGGACCTTCTTTCTTCCTTTTCTGGGAGGGCTGACTCCAGCACTCGTGGCTGGAACATGAGGTCACACTGGGACCTCCTCCTTCTGTAGTGTGTTGTTCTGTGCAAGGCTGGAGAAGGCAAGCTGGGGAAGAAGCTCTTTTATCTAATATTTGCAGTGAAACTTGAAATCCTAACATACTGTTTCCTCTTGGCGTTACCATGGTAGTGGCTGTGACCTTGCTGTATCAGAATTTCTTGTTAAAACATCCATTTAAAATAAAAATATTTTTATTTCTGCAGCATACAGGCTCATTTGCCTTGAGGTATGAAAAATCCCAAGACTTTAGTTGTACTTGGATTTCTGGCATGGTAAATGTTGCAGATGGTGATCTAGTTCCAAAAATCATCAAATAAAAACCTGAAACTGTTAATATCATTTCTTCTGGGCCAGCTCTTCTGGAGTTAAATACTCTGAATGCTTTTAAGTGTCTTACTGTGAGGAGCTTTAGCTTGTTAAATAAGAATGCTTGAGTTTGAATTCACATCATCTGTATTTAGATCTTTAGCAGCATTGTACGGGATAATTTTATTCAACAAAATTCACCATAAGAATAAATTGAATACCACTCTGCAGTAAGGACAAAATTATTCCTCAAAAATTCTGAGTGTTACCTCTCCTGAAGTGATGTTACGTCTTTGAGCACGTGTCTGAAAATTATTTATGAGTTTTTTAATAAAGCTCTATTAGTGATAGTTCCTACTTAAAAATCCTGGGAAAGGTGGGGTATCTGCAGCTTTTCAGGAATGGAGCAAAGCAGTATCACCCACAGTGATTTTTTTTTTTCATTTATATGTTTTTCTTTTTTAAAAGAAGACAGCCCATACTTTGGTTTACAAAAATCTCAGAATTCTGAGGCTTGATGAAGAATTTAAATAGGGGTTGACAGGTTGTTCCTTTGGGAGACCTCTTCCTGCTGTTCATCAGTGAAGAAAGGCGTCTTGCACACTTACATTTTTGGGTTTTTTGCTATCACAAGTTCAGATCTACTGTAAGTATACTAAATATTGATCTAAATCTCATCTGGATTTGATAGCTTTCACAGTTTGCAGAGGCAGCAGAGCTGCTTTCTACAACATACCTTCAGAGAGAGAATGAGAGAAATTCCTTAAAACTGGTTTTGAAGCTAAGGACGAGGAATGCAAGTACTAAAACAGATAAAACCAAACCCCAGAATATTACTCTTAATCATTCTTGACCTCAGAATATAAGAACTAGGAATATTCCAGCTCTTACAGTTTTGGAAAGAATTAAAAACAATAACCTGGTGGGAAGATGATGTAGCTGAGACCTTCGTGTAGGAGGTAAAGCAAAGTCAACAGCAGCTTTATAAATATCAAAGTATGGCTTTGATGAAATGCTGATGCCTTCAGTAGGGTTACTAAGGTAGGAAAATGCACCTGAAGCAAATTCCTCCATCTGTCAGGACTGAACAAAAGCACAAGTTTTATACATTCAGTCCTGAGCTACACAAACCAAACGTCAGGTGAAACTATAACTTGTCTCCAGGGCAGCTCTTACACGTTTAACTTATCAATGATTAAACTTCTGATAAAATTAATTTATTGTTGATAGTGTTACAATATTCTAAAGTGTGTACATGGATAAATCTACTTATTTGAAACACTGTGGTTTAGGAGAGACAAATTGTGAGAAATTAAGCATATAATATTTAGTTACATATTATTTATATAATACAGTGCATTTATCAGGCACATAATAGAGGCTAGACCTGCCTTGCTGGTGCATTTCCTGATACACTTCTACATGAAAAAAGAGTTTTGAGTCCACTGTTTTATTATACTTGATCTTGCATTATATTGTTGCTTAAATTGTCTTGTTTGTTGGTTTTTGATGTTTTGGGTTTTTTTTTCACAAAACATATGATTAGTTGATTCACTTAAATGGATTTATTACCCAGGAGAAATGGAGGTCAGGCTTGGAGAAAGCCCCTTGCCAAATAAAAGCAACACAAATAGCAAGAACAGCAAAATATCTGGCTGCATGAATGATGTTAGTTCAGTTTCACAGTTCCATCACTGCATGTTCCTTGCCTGAAGTACCACAGTGACCAAAAAGTGCTTTTAACATGCACTTTGGGGCTGCAGAATTTTTGCAGCCAGAACTTGAAACACTTCCAGAGAGCTTTTAGGGCATCTGGTGTAACCATATCCCGACCAGCCAAGGCACCCCAGAGTTAGTCTGCTTTTGCACCCATGGCAAATGAAGGAATGTTAGTTCAAGCCACAGAAAAATCCCTGACCAAAAGAATCATTTTGTTGCAGTTTTTCTTTTGAAATTTCTGCTCTCCCTGGGGTGGAATGCTGGCTTTTCCAATAGAAAGTAATTAAAGTCTCTTGTCTGCAGTAAGGCACATCGTTAATGCTTTGGCTTCCTGAGCCTGTCTCCCCAGCCTCATTTCCCCACCTAGATGGGAGGGATCTGGCATTAAATCACCCTAAACATAATTAGATTGAAAATAATTTCACTGAGTAGTTGCTGCCTCTCTGCAGGGCTTTGGACTTTGCTGTTTTCTCCATTTTATTTTCCAAGCTGTACTCTACTTTTTTCAGAAGTGAGTCTTGCCACGATCCCTCTGCATTTCTGTTTTTGCTTGAATGAAATGTTGTCTCTGAGTGGAGTTTCCTCCATAATGAAGTGCAGGATTGCAAATGCATCGTGTGGCAGAGATTGCCTGCAGTGTGATGAGCTTTTCCTGTCATGGGTACTGTGCATTAGAAAAGTGTGGGGTCAGGGTTTGTGTCTAACTTGCAAAAGCAACAGTTAAATTCTTGTTCTAAGCATTGTGTGTTTAAGCTCTACAGACCAGAGAGGAGCACCTCCCACATCTGCAAGCCTAAACTAGTTTTACAGTCATTGTGCAATGTCTTCCATGAAAAAAGGGTGCTGCTGTGGGGATGCACTTGTCTGGATTTAACCTGCAGCACTGATTATTTTCGTACAAAGATTTCCCTTCTATAATCTGGAGAACTTGATCTGAAACCAATGTAAAGTTTAAAGAAACTTGGAGTCAGCCTTTTCAGAAGGGAAAACCCCCTGAAGGTTATTTGTCTTCAAGGTAGCATCAGGAATGTTGTCACTTCTGCATAAAGGAAGAAAATGGCAGTGATCTGGCTTTTCAGGGAATAAAAAGGTTATAACTTGCCTCTTTTTGTGCCCTTGAGTCCCACATGTTTTATTTTACTTGCAAGGAATGTATATTTCTTATAACAAAGTCATAACTCAGAAACTACCTGAAAATAGATGCAATCATTTTGATTCTCCTTATTAACTATCCCTTTATTTGCTAGCAACGGAGAGGGAACCATTTAACTTTGTTGGGAGCTGACTGGGGTTAAAAGCCAGCGTGTCTTTTCCCTTGTCTGCAGAACCTGAACTTCACTGGGTTCCGCAAGATCCTGAAGAAGCATGACAAGAACCTGGAGACGGCGCGGGGGGCGGAGTGGAGGGTGGCCGAGGTGGAGGTGGCACCTTTCTACACCTGCAAGAAGATCAACCAGCTTATCTCCGAAACAGAGGTAAAGATGCTGGTCTGGGCACTGCTCCTCTGGGAACTAGAAAATGGCAGTGTTTTGTTCACTGCTGATTTCTGCAAGTGTTCAAGGCCAGGCTGGATGAGGATCTGAGCAACCTGCTCTGGTAAAAGGTGTCCCTGCTCATGTCAGAACTAGATGATCTTTGAGGTCCCTTCCAATCCAAACTGTTCTATGATTCTATGATTTCTATAATGTCTTGTGCTTTCTATAGCTTGTATTCTTTACCAGGGTGACTAATAATTGATTTTTGAAATGCCACTGGTTTCTGGCACTCCTTACATAAATTTGGGTATATCCCCTTCAGCTGGTAACTTTTCCCTTGGACAAGTTAGTGCAGTGTTAGCTTGTGTTGTGTAGGAACTTGGTGCAGCACAGTGAGCTTTACATGTCTTTGTTACCGTGTATTAAAGGAACACCGGGCCAGGGCTCACATGTGACATGGAAACCTACCATTATTTTTGGTTTTAATGCCTTTACCACGTGCTCATCATTCAAATGAACTTCAGCGATGTGTATCTTTATCTCCTTAGGAAGTGGTGACCAATGAGTTGGAGGATGGAGACAGACAGAAGGCAATGAAACGTTTGCGTGTTCCACCCTTAGGAGCAGCTCAGGTGAGAGATTGGGCTGTGGAGCAAAGCTGCTTCTCCAGCTTGTCAAGGTGCCAAATTAGATTCAACATCTGAACAAAGTAGTGAAAATAATTGATGTGAGCGTGCTCATGCACCCAGTGAGGGCAGCACGGTCACATAATCTGCTTTAGTTCCGGAAGGTTTGGAAATAGGTTACTATTCCTAATGCATGCAGACGAGGTAATGAAGGGATGAGAAACAGTGAAAGGAAATTTGTGCTAATAATAATACATGCTTGGTGTTTGTGTGGTCTGGAATATTTGTCAAAGGGCTTTGAGATGCCCGAGCTCTGTTTCAACACAACAGGAATATTTTACAGCATTTTTAGTTTAAAAAAAAACTCACTTCAAGAGCAAGAGGGTAATCAGGGATCAGGGCATTGTATTTCTGATTTTAAATTTACTCTGCAAACTAATCTGACTTTGCTGATAACCTGTTTACGCCATGTTAATTCTGGCATTGCTTTGTTCACAGCCTGTACCAGCCTGGACTACATTCAGGGTTGGATTGTTCTGTGGGTTGTTCATTGCACTGAATGTCACTGTCATACTTTCAGGTGGGTATCCTGCCATAGTTCAGACTGGATGTTTTCTCATCACTTAGTGAGGGCCTGGACCTGAACTGGGGTGGTCAGGATGTTCTGGGTTAAATCAGAGCCAGATCACACTGGTGTGAGTTACTAGTTCTGCTCAGTAATAAGTTGTGTTTTTTCTCATGTCATATATGCAGATTTTGGAGTTTGAACATATATTATGGTTTGTTCTCCTGATTTCTTCCTTATTCTTGGTTATTCAGGGGGTGCAACTTACATGTGAAAGACAGATTTCTGTTCCCTGCTGTAAACACACAGCCTTTGCCCACTTTGAGACAGGTGCTTGTAGAACTCCAGCTTTGCACGGTACTGACTCCCTGCAGAGAACAAGACCACATATAGAGCCATGTGAGCACATGCCCCTTGGGACATTTTCATCTAGAAATTCCAAGGATTTCAATGCCTGGTGCCTATTAATAGAATTAATTGAATTTTTCTTGTTGGCAGATGCTGGCAAGATTGTTTAAAAGCTACAATAAATTGTTGCATATCACAGGCCTTGGCTTTATTCTGCTTTGTGCCTTGTGAGTTTGGCCTCTGATTGGAGTAAGAGCCCCGTTAGTACTGTAGATCCAGACACAGTGCTTAATCACAAGCAGCTTTACTAATTGTGTGTCTGATTTCTGCAGTGTTGTAACTTGCTTAAGCAGTACAAAGGAAAAGGCTTAACAAATCAACTTACAAGCTCTTGCATTAGGGAAAGCCCATGTCTGTGTTTTTGACTTAAAAGAATTTTTAATCGGATGTTTCTGTAATTGGATCCAGTCATCTCTTGGGATAAAATGCCTCTATTTGAGGAGCTGTTTGCAGTGCTTCCCATTTGGTCTTCCAATAGTAGAGGCAGAAAGTTGACCCACCTACACATGAAGGGGCTGTTTAATGTGTAGAAGCTGTTCTTTATTCATTGCTTCTGTTACTTAAATGTTTGATCTCTGTGTGAGATGCAAATGTGACTGAAGCCCGTTGTGTTTGCTTTCTCTCTGTGTTAAGAATGAGAAAGTGCCACAGTTGTGAGAGGGAATTCATAAAAGTTATTATATCTGTAAAGCAGGTATTACTAACCCAGCGTGGATAACAGGTGTGTTGCATCAGTAGGCATGATCTGATAGCTCTGTGTTACTGCAGATATTGGGCAGAACCTGCATTCTAACTGCAAGTGTTTGCTTTTAATTGGCTAACACTTTGTTAACCTCTCAGCTGTTTTTGCCAAATTGTTTTTATGATTTGATCAGCTAAGACAGGATTTTAGTGTCCTATGTGTAAATTTTGTGAAACAGAATCAGAACACTGCTTCTGTATTGCCTGGTTTGAAAACAGCAGTGGTTTACAGCAATGATTTCATAATAACCTGGGGTCTGTTAAAGGCTGCAAATGCTGCAGGTGGATCCCAGGAGGGTGTCGCCCTAAAGAGGACAAATTTTAAGGCCCCACTGTTTCTGTATGGCCTTTCCAAGGTGCCAAACTAGTGTGTAATTGAGGGTGAAAACTCATGGAAATGGAGATTGGTTTTATTAACCAGAAACCTGTAAGGTTTCGTGCAAGCTCTCAAGTCCTTGCTGGAGCAGTGCCCTGCTCTTTGTAGAGAATTAGGCTGGGAATCTGTTGCACTTGTCACCAGGGATATTTTCCTCCCTGAGCACCTCATTCAGACCCTGTGCTGGCTGAGAGGATGAGCTGGTTGAGGGTTATGTCCCTGCCAACTGTAGGAGGTGACTTCACTTGTGTTGGATTTAAGTGGAAAGAGGGTAGGAATGGACAGTCTCTTTGCCCTGGGCTGGTTCACCACAGTTTCAGACCTTGGACACCTTTGGGCACTTTCCTGCAGGTGGGGTCCTTGAGGGTCTCCAGTCAAACTGCTCAGCTGTCGGGAAGAAAAGGATTGGATTCAGTTTGGAAACATGAAAAGGGAATCAAATCGAGCATTTACCTGTGGAAACTGAACTAGACAATGCCTAGGTATCAGAGGAGAGAATACACAGAAATACTCTTAACTTCTGCATGTTGATCTCTCAGCAGCTTGTCCTCTTCAGTGTCTGCTTTTTCTCCAGCTGCTGTTCCACACTGCAGTTATGGTCCTCTGCCACCCTGAGAGGCCAGAAGTAAGATTAGCATGGAAGTCATATGCTATACTGTCATACTGAACCGTGTTCAGCTCAGGATAAACCTTTTTCTGGGTGTTCTGTCTGGAATAGCACACAGCACATCTGTCCTGCTCTGTCTGGTCACTTCTTAGTCAGGATTTTTGGGGCCACTCTGTCCTGTTTGGGGTTTTGACCAGATGGCCCACTGTGTTCCCTTCCAACCTTACCCTTTCTGGGATTCTGTGATCTCCCTTGGTTTTGAGATGAAAATTTAGAAAGCTGCTTTTACAATTCCACATTTAAGACTCATTTCTTTCGACTTCTTTGGGGGTGCGTAGTCTCTGTTCAAAATTTGATTGTTTTGTCTGAATCCAATAGTCTCTATGAGTTTCAAATTTAAAGCAACAGTTCTTGAGTCATTGTTTCTTCCACAATTTTTTCTGCATAATTTGTGTAGTATAAAGTATAGATGCCAAACACGTGAAATTCTTTATGGATATGCTGTCTCTGAAAAACAATTTGAAGAACTCGGGGCTGTAATTTAGACAGGCAGGTTTGTGGGAATAAATTCTCAGCTTCAATTCTGTAAAATCTCCTAAAAAAACCAAAAAACACGTGGCTGAGAAACTCTCAATGAGACCGAAATTGAGGCTTCGAATAACTATATTTTATTTGTGCTTTTCTCATAAACCCTGTATCAGGCAACCGGATTTGCCTCCTTTGCAAGGAGGCTTGTGCTGGAGAAAGTTGCTGCTGTTTAAGGCAGATTTATTTCCAAACCCCTGAAGTCTGAACAAAGGAAGCAACAGGCTTTCCGGCAGTGCTGCCTTAGGCTGGGATTCCTGTTTGGGTGCGGCTGGGTGTTGTATGGCTGGCTATGAATATGTATTGCATTAGGGTTCGGTGATTAGGCGCAGTTTAGCATTGTTTTAAATGCTGTAAATGGTGCGTCTTGGTTTTGTGGGGAGCTGAAGTGTTTTGTGTATCTCTCTGTTGGGATTTCGTCTCTGTTAAACCAGAATATTTAAGTGCATACAGTCAGATTTATGCTGGTGCTGTCCCTTGTGCCTGCAGTGTGAGACAGGGACGCTGCTAATGACTCGATTACACCAGCTGGAGAGGGAATTTTCCCCAGGATGCTCCTAAATCCTCTGACAGGCTAGGCAAAAAGTCTTCCACCTGCTGGAATATGCAGTTGTGTGCTTGTGTACCCTGTTTTCTCTCATCTGAGAACCAGGACAAAGCCATGCAGTGCATGTGACATGACTTCTATCCCTAAGGTCCTTCCTTTTTTTTGCCTTTGCCAGGTGTGGCTTTTATAGATGGACCAAATGTGTGGCCACTGGTGAGAATCTATCGAGGTGGCTTTCTCCTGATAGAATTCCTCTTTCTCCTGGGTATCAACACATATGGCTGGAGACAGGCTGGAGTCAATCACGTCCTTATCTTCGAACTCAATCCCCGCAGCAACTTGTCCCATCAACATCTCTTTGAGGTAAACAGAGGGATTGTAGGAATGGCTGAGCTGTGCAGCATATCAGGAGGATAAATCCTGCGCCGTTTCCTGGCAAGGAGCTCTAATACAATTAGAAGAGGAAGTTGCTGAAGTCTGATTAGATTACAGGATTGAGCACTGCTCTCCCTTTTCTTATAATGAGACTTCATTGTGAGTTTCAGAGCTACATTTTCATGAGGTATCTGTGTGGGTTTTTTCCTGCAGATTGCTGGTTTCCTGGGCGTTTTGTGGTGCCTGAGCCTGCTGGCCTGTATATATGGTAAATTCACCTACATCCCTATGCAGGTGAATCCACTCATCTTGTACGGCTTCATGTTGCTTTTCCTCATCAACCCTACCAAAACCTTATATTACAAGTCCCGGTTTTGGCTGCTCAAACTATTGGTAAGTCTCAAACCTGGTTTAAATAAATTAATTATTTTTTTTTAATGCTGTGTCTGAGCAGTAGCTGTGAAGCATGTACAAATGTCACTAATCTTCAGTGAAGAGGGATACTGGGATGCTTATACCACTGTTTTTATAGAGCAGACCTGACCAGGTATTGACTGTAAATAGTTTTTGAGGATGGGTTTGCCGAAGCATCTTCTGCTTCCTGTACCAGTCTACTTGTTAATCTTCCTACAGACAGCTGTATACAGACTTCCTCACATATAGAAACACTCTTTACTTGTTTGTTCCTTAATGTAGTAAAACAGTTTGATTAGGGCTCCAGTGCTCTAAGGCAAGGCTGCATGGATTCTCCTCAGCCCAAACAGGCAGAGAAGGTTCACTGATGGAGAGAGAACCTCTGCAAAGGTTACTGCTTATAAAATTATATTCGTGGGTGGGTTTGTTTTCAGCCAATCTGTTTGTGGTCTTAAACTCTTTATTTTAGACCCAGGTCTTGTTTTCCAGGTAGGATAAATCTGGTAAATTGGATGTAAATACATGTGCAGTTTCAGTGTTCCAGTTATAAGTGGGAGCTCTGAAAGAACAGTTTTCAAACTTATTGGATGACTCATCACTTTCTTCCCAAATGGTTGTTTCAAATGTTCATCCCCACCCTGTACGTCCTTTTAAATTGATTTTAATCAAGTTGGTTCCCCTGATACCTTTTTCTTGCTGGAGCTGTTCTGAGAGCTTTGGGCGGAAGAGGGTTTGGCTGGCTGGTGTTCTTCATAGAATTGTTTTAATGCCAATTAAAACAATTAACTTTATCTGGAACATGGCAAAGATGAAATGTAGACTCATGCTTTGAGGCTCTGCGTGCAGGTACACACTCAGTGAATTAACCTCTTGTTATTTGATTTGCTGGCTTACTACTATTTTAGCTTTCCCTTTTTTGCCTTCCAGCATTCAGCCGTCCCTCACAGATGTACCTTTAGTCCCAAGCCTCATTAGTCTGACTGCTGTTGCCTGGTGTGAGGGGAAGCATTGGAAATGCTTTAACCACATGAGTAATATCTGTGCTAATTTACCTTAATACCTTACACCAGGGTGAGATTCTCAGCGTTCATGGAGCTGTGTAGGCAGTTTACTCTGTCCCAGTGATCTCCAGATTATGCTGCAATCTGTGATAGAGATGTGGAATCACAGAGTGGACTGGGTTGGAAGGGACCTTAAAGCTCATCTTGTTCCACCCCCTGTTATGGGCAAGGACACCTCCCACCTAGACCAGGTTGCTCCAAGCTCCGTCCAACCTGGAACACTTCCAGGGATGGGGCAGCCACAGCTTCTCTGGGCAGCCTGTGCCAGGGCCTGCCCACCCTCACAGGGAAGAATTTCTTCCCAATATCCCATCTAACCCTGCCCTCTGTCAGTGGGAAGCCATTCCCCCTTGTCCAGTTAGAACATGCTATTGTAAATAGTCTCGGATTGATATAGATGTATCTGTAAATAGATTGTCTCAGAATCATAGAATATCTTGATTCGGAAGGGACGCGTAAGGTTCATTGAGCACGTTTAAGTGTGCAGAGGCTAATTCATCCCAAGGTCTCCTGGGGAGAAGAAAACCCTAATCAAAATGCAGAATCACCTTAATGGTGGGAAATGACACATTATTTCTGTGTGTTATGTGGAAGGGGGGAAAAAAGGCCAGAAAAGCAGCTTTTATTTTATGTACTTGGCCATCTGGGTGTATTTTATTTCTCCGTGCAGTTACCAGCAGCTCTCTGGGTGAAAGGAGGTTTAAATAGTGCAAGTCATAGAACTGTGCTGTGCACACAAATTTTCATTTAGTGAGCATTTTTCTTCACTTCTTCATGTGTTTCATTTCCAGCCAAAATGAAGTCTGACGTATCAGGTATAGCAGAGCATTACTGGCACCTTCAATTTTTCCAGAACCAAATCAGGGACATACTTTAGTGTGTTGTAGCATTTCCTGGTGGATCTAGGAGGCTTACTACATCCATCTGTGATCAACATCACAGCCTGTTGTTGCTCCTGAGCGGGGTCTCTTGTGCTAATCCTTGAAGGGATGGCGAGTTATATGGAAATTGATCCTCCTCTGAGTGAAAAAGGTTATTTAGCCTGTAGTAAGTCTAATTCCCATGCCAGACTCTTCTTTTACCTACGTGCTTGGGTGAGCTTTCTTTGTCCTTTTGCTGCTGGGTGAGAAGCCCATGAGTGTCCTTGTGTGGGCTGAGCAGAGCAGCTTGCCGGGAGGAATGGGATCTGAGCACAGGGGATGGCACAGTGTCCACGTGCCCACGCTCTCTGCAGGGAGCTGAATGGTGACACAAGTGCGGGGAGCCTGTCTGTGAGAGGTGAAAATCTAGGAAGTGTTCAGCTCCAGCTCAAATATCTGCCAGCTCAGCACTAATTCAAAGTGCAGTGATCAGCACCAGGAAGCCTGTGCTCGGGTTGTGGAACTGTTGATATAGAATTGCAACAGACTATTGAAGCTGAAGTTCAGTTCTGGTATTTTATGACTTTATTCTTCTCTGGAAGATGTTGCAGATGCTTCTGAGCTGGGAAGTGTGGAGGTGCCTGTGGAACCTCCACGGCCAGCACCCTCTGGAAGCTGGGCTGCAGCTCCAACTGTGCCTGCACAGCAGCCAGAAGCCACAGTGCCTGGCACATGGCATTAGGAGGGTTCAAATGGCAGCTCAGGAGGATAGTTAACCCAAGATGCCAGTGCCAGATATGTCATGGATGTATCTGTTGACTCCTGGTCTGCCATAACCTTTAGGTGGAAAGCTTCTACTCTCTTAAAGTTTTGCACCGTTCTCTGGCAGTGCTGAAGTGCCACTCCCTAAATTAAATAACAGCAAGGATTTTATTACTTCTCCTTTTTTTTTCTTTCCCCCCAGGGAGATTTGTCTGTAAAGTTGTTTTCATGTTTCATTTGTTTAGCTAGTCTTTGTTCATGAAAAAAGGAATGGTTTATAATGAAACAGATCAAGAGAGTATCAGGGAGTGTTGGGAAAAGGGAGGAAGGACCTTTTGCAAAGTAAGGGTAGTGTGGTCTCTGATGTCTGCAGCAGCTGTTCTGCAGCTGGGCACCTTTGAAAACAGTCCTCACTAATGGCTGGCCCTGTTTGAGCCTTGGGAATAGGTGCCTTCCAACACAAGCACTGTGCTTTCTGGGTCAAGATCCGTGTCTGCTTTATGCCACTACCTCTTAGTCTCCCGTTTGGCTTTGGAATTTAGGAGCAGAGCCTTAAATTTGCATTACAGGCTGATGGGAACGTGTCATTCCTTCCCTGGGTTTCTGGAGCTGTGCACTATATAGGTTAATAAGGAAAGCAATTTAAAAGATCAGTGCTGGCCTGTGCTTTCATTAATTTAAAGGTCCATAAATCTCGGAATGACCGGATGGTGCTGGTGCCGTCTCTGTGAGAAATTGGCCATTAGTAACTATAACTAACCGGGTAGGGAGGGTTGTAATCAAAGGTAATGGAGCATGAAAACTGTCTGGTTTGGAAGGAGCCAAACTGCTGTTAAGGCTTAGAGGGAAAGTGGACTGAGATTGAGGGGGAGTCCAGAACTGCCAGTCAATAGGATTTCCTCTGCCCTTTCTTTTAACTCTTTCCCTGCTGGAGGCATTGGCAGATCCAGTAACAATTCTCACTTTTACAATTTCTAACACAAAAGAACAACTAGTGAGTTTAGTAAATCGAGGCATGACCAGACTAATGGCCATGCTAAGGATCTAAATCCAAATGACGGTAAGTGTGGAAAATGTCAATAGGCATGGTGTAAGTGCCTGAAAGAAAGAGCTGATCAAAATGAGGGGTGACAGGAGAAATGGAGCTGTATAGAGCTCTTACATGGAGACTGGGAGTTTTTGGGAAAGAGCTTGGTTGGAGGAGAGTGGGCTATTCTGCCAGTAAAAAACAAAAAGGGAGGGACACAGGAATATATGCGTACAGGAGGAGGAAGGCAGGAATGTTCTTTGTGCTAAAAGTGAGGAGATAGTTATCCTTTTTTGTCAGCAGAAGCAAAAGGTCAGCAATAAATCTTCAAGCGTTTCTGTTATTTCCATATTTGTTCGGTGCTGTGATGTCCTGCCACTGCATTTAGATGCCTTTGACACGGCCATGAATTATTCCTGCTTTTTTTTCCTGACAGTTCCGAGTGTTCACTGCTCCCTTCCACAAGGTAGGCTTCGCAGATTTCTGGCTGGCTGATCAGCTCAACAGCCTGGTCGTGATACTCATGGATTTGGAATACATGATATGCTTCTACAGCTTTGAGGTTCAGTGGGAGGACAATGCTGGACTTCTGGCAGATACAGGTAGAGTAATGCTGATGAGCCATGTGAACAGGGTCAAGCTGACCTGAAAAACACTGAGCAAGGCAACTTCATAATTAAATGTTTTGAAGGGGGCTACAAATGATATAGGAAATAAAATAATTGGTGTTTCTTCTAAACACAGCATTAGAGATATTCTCCCCTTTCTTACTTCCATCCAGAGAAATGGAATTTCACATCGGTGTTCCTTTCCTAATCCAGTCATTTGGCCTGACATGTATATTCATCAAAGAATTTAGACACAGCACTACTGATTGGAAAGAGAAATCCATTTTCCTGGTATTGTTGTTTTATTTCATAGTAGTTTAACCATGTATTTGCCTTTATCCCGTTCCTGTTGCTTGGTGAAAACAAGTTGCCTGAGCCTGCTAACCACAGTTTTCTGTGCTGTAGCCTGGTTCTCACAGGCTCCATTGCAGTTCCCTGAAGCAGGAGAGGATGGGAAAATCTCCCTAGTGCCCTGCTCTTATCCAGTCTGAGTTGATGCTGTGATGTCAGGGTTGTCCACACCCTGCCTTCCCTTTTTTCTAGCCACGAAGGGTCACAGAGCTGGAAGATGAATTTTTATTTTGGCCTTCCCAGCGGCCAAACAGTACCTGTCTCCTCATGGACTGGGCTGTTGCCTTTCCATTTTCAGCAGTGACTGCTGGCAAATTGTGTTGTCTGATGGTTTTGACACTTGCTGAAAAAATTTGCTGTGTGCGTCAGTAAGCATCAGTGTTCACTTTGTTCTTCCAATCTGTCTCATTTCTCCCTTCCCTTTAAGACAGCATTGCAAGTAGCTAAATATTTACTTATTAAAAATAAAATACATAAAGCAAATGAGTGCATAACAACTCGTCCTCTTCCAATCCAAGCAGTGGAATGATAGTGCAGTGCTTTGGGATAAATATCAGTTAATAACTTGTCTCCATTAGTGTGAATAAGAAACGAATGTTAGTCAGGGAGGTGTTTGGTTTATGTGCTGAATGAGACAGCAGAAAAATACAGAGTGCTTGGGGGGTTCCAGGCAGAGCTGGGGGTTTCCTGGTCACTTCTTCAACAAAAAGAAGGTTTTCAAACATCAGGGAGGTGACATAATGGTGTGGTGATGTAGTTGTGTCTCATCCCAGTTTTTGAAGCCAGGCCTGGCTTTGCTTTTTAAAAACAAAGCAAAACTCAATCCCATATTGAAATATGTTTTTTCCTATTACAATGTACAAGGAAAATGGGTCAAGGACATCTTGGGCAAAGTGGCCTTTTAGAGCTGTCCTGCAGAGTTTCTAAGTGCTCTCCCATTTATGCACAAAAATCTAATGTTGAAGGCCTTTTGTAATTCCATCCTTAATTTGATTATTCACAGTACTGCCAACAGCATGAAATGCATTTAAAAATAGATTATTTCTGAAATTCTTGCATGTTAGTTATATTAGCAGCAGTGAGAGAATTTAGATGATGATCTCTCTGGGTGTGTTATTGATGTCATGTCACCTGAATGCCTCAGAGATGAAAGAGCTTCAGGATACTTTCTGGAGATGGACTTCTTGCTGTTTGGGATGTGTGTGTGCCTGAATACAAAGCATGGATGGGGAATTGCCGTCACATCAAGTGATATTACGGAAAGGAAGACAATACTAGCTCTTGAACTTGCTAACTTTTTGTTGTAATAGTTTCAACTCTGTTTTTCTTGCAGATAATCAGATTTGTAACAGCTACTCCTACGGAGTGAGAGCAGTTGTCCAGTGCATCCCTGCTTGGTTGCGATTCATCCAGTGCCTGCGCCGTTACCGTGATAACAAACGGGCCTTTCATCTGGTTAACGCTGGAAAATATTCCACCACCTTCTTCGTGGTGACATTTGCAGCCCTCTACAGCACTCACGAAGGTATCAGGGATTTTGGAAAACCCTTTGCAACTCTTTTTACATGAGAGAAACTCGGAATTTGGCATCCCATTGAAGCATGGGCTTTGTGTTTTGGCAGCTGTGAAACATCTCTGTGGAAAGGCAGAGACCTGCCTTACTTGTAAAAGAGTGTTTTAAGATCTTATTTTTAGGTGTTTTTCACATCCCTGGTCTGCTTAGAATTGCACTTATGGAGCGTGGGAGAGAATTTTCAGGTTTCTCTTTTAAAAGGAGAAAACTGAAATACCTGTCAGGTTTTGCTGTGAAGGGAGGTTAATGGGAGGGAGATGTATGAGGAAAGGGATAACACAGGAAATACTTCTCTCTAAGCATTCATGAATAGCTAACCTGGGTCATCTGAATAATCAATCCATCCATTCCTAAATGTGGAGGCATGTGCACAGTGCCAGGAAAATGCACTCTCTGGATTTTCCTATGTGATTCTGTCCATGTTTTTTCTGCAGCTGGTAAGGAGCTGTTTCCAATCCATTTAACTGCAGATTGAGCTCTGATCCCTGAAGTTCCTCATCTCCCTGGAAACGACAATTACTCGATTCTCTTCTTGTTCTGAAGGAAAAAGCTTTTAGTTTCTGCACTTCAGGCAGTCACCCTGCCTTTCATTGTTCTGAAGTCCTAAAAGCTGTATTCCTTCACTTGAGATTACATGCCTCCTGTATCTCCAGAAATTAGCAACCACACACAGTCGTGAGCAATTACCTCCCCTGGAATATTATTGTGGTGAGGCAGGGAGAAGTGTTCAAGGCATGATTCTAGTTAACATGCTGGTTTTTTGGAGGGGTGGCAGGGTTATGAGAAACCTTCCCATGGCCAAGAAATGTCTGTTTTGACGTAGCTGGGCCTGAAGATCACACTGATGATGTTTGTCAGGCCTTGCATTTTAATGGCAGAGAAGTGCAGTGGCTCAGGCTGGCTGAAGGCTGGGAGTCAGGCGCTCTGTATCCAGGGGTACATGGAAAGCTGGTGTGGGAGCATCTTCTGTGCATCTCCTCCCCGCTGCCATGTCCCTGGAGCTTGTTCCTGTTTTAAGTCATTTGCTCAGTGACATTCTGCAGCCCTGCAGTCCAGTTAGTCACCACTGCCAAACCCTGGGATGAGAAAAGTACAGATTGCCTGGCTGTGTAGTCACTGCTTATATCTTTAATATACAGTGCAGCTTTGGGGAGGCTGACTAATGCTTCCCCTTCCCGAGGGGGGAACGCTATGGCAGAACCTTCAGCGGGAAGGTTGGGGTAGGTCTGGAACCACGGGCAAAACCAGCATCTGTCAAAATGTCCTGTTGAAGAATTTTACCTCTTTCTGCTGCCCTTGAGGTTTGCATCTGTGCCAGAACTGCTCCCTGTTCTGGTTGCTGCCATACACAACTGGTGTCCCCTCTCGGAGTCTGGCAGGGAGTGGGCTGTAATGAGGTGTTTACGAGACAGGCATGGGACTTGTTCCAATTGCTGTGAGATGTCCGTGACTCCCAGCCTTTGTCTGTCCAGTTTGTCAGTGGGAGTCCATAGCAAGTAGTCTTTGGTATCATGCAAAAAAAATTTGGCAGCTTCATGGCCTTTGGAAATTGCACGTTAGCGCTGATTTATAAATGTCACCATGCCTGGGCTTTTCAGAGGGCTACCTAAAGACCTTGCCATGTCTTCTCAGCCCACAGGCCTGTTCCCATCCTGCCATGAATGCAATTTCTAATATGCTGTACCTATTAAGAATCCAATTTTATCTGTGTGCTTTACATAGAATCCCAGTTCTTTTTGAACTTGGAATCAGATGGTCTATTATCAAGTTGTTATGATGCTACTGTTGAAAATAGATGTGCTGCTCGCCCACACCTTCTCTGTGTCTGCCCAAAGATAGCAAACACCCATCTCTTACCTAGGAAACATCTGCTGGGGGGGGAAGCTGCTTGCTGTCAAGAAAGCATTGCCCAAAACAATCTCCTTAGACCTGCTCTTAATAGAAGTAGGTAATGAACCTGTTAATTGCTGTGGTATTGAGAGTTTTATTTAAAGTCTTCCATGTCTGTGCTTGCAAGGCTATGACTTACACCTCTGGAATGGCAGTTTTCAGCTGCCAGGACAAGAGGGTAATCAGTGGCCTTTCCTTGGGAGGTCAGGTAATGTACACCAGTGCCTGTTCTCCACTTGGGAGGCCTGGGGACGTCACAGCCCTCTGAGAAGTCTCATCTTTCTCCCTCTATTTGAACACTGAATAATTTGTAGCTGGTTTGTAGGTTTTAACTTGTCTGCCAGCAGTGTGAAGATGGACTGTGTGGCTGGAAGGGTTTGTTGGTGTGGAAAGCCACCTAATTTATAGAATGCACTAACAGCATTCTTGTACTGTGTTTTCCTATGCTTGCTGCTGGAAAACAACTTGAACTAAACAAATGTACAAATGCCACTTTATTATGTTAAAGTGATGTTTATGCAGCTTCTAATCACATGTGGTATTCCCTTTTCCAAACCTCCTGTCAAGAAGGATCCCCCCAGTAACACCATGTACTGTGGGCTCTTGACAAGTATCTGTTTCACCAAAATATCCTTGTTTAATAATTCATGTTGTACTGGCAGTGCATAATTCCAATTCTCTCTTCCCTTAGATAAGCCATTTCTTTACTTTCCTTCCCTTGGATTTAGATGCAGGGTGCAATTTGCTCTGCTAATTGCAGCTGGGATGTCAGACCACTAAGATACTGAAGTAAATTCCATTAGGTTTTCCCTCCCAAACCCTGTTGTCCTTGGACCAGCCTGGTTTTACAGGGGTAACTCCAAGCTATCATTTTGATATTCAGATATCCCTGGGATTAGTGAAGCAGAAGTGGAAGTAGCTGCCCAAGAACATAAGCCTGGAGCAAGGGGTGGTTGTGTAGCCCCGTGCTGACTCTGCCACAGCTCACAAACACAACCACATTTCAGGGATGACAGCAACAGCGTAAGGACAACTGTTGCTGAGCTCCCGAAGGAAGAATTCTCAGTATTTTTATACCGCCCAAAGGAATGGGAAGCAAAGGCCATGCTCTGTAAATATAGTCCTGGGGGGTATGTTTGCTCAGGCAAATGAGGCATAGCTGTAGCTCTAAGCTACCTGGCAACTGGGGGTCCCAGTCCCTGCCCACTCCACAGACCTCTGGCCCCACCTCTTTCCCACCCTTTCTTTGCACTGAGGAGCTCACTGCTGACATAAAGTTCCCTGGCAGTGTTGAGTAGCTCTCCCCAGAGCCAGCCAACAGAGTATTACATTGCCTTATTTAATCCCTAAGGAAACCTGCGTGGTGCTGGGGAAATAAATTATTAAGGCCAAGCCTGCAGCAGGATATTTACCCCGAGTGCAGTGTTGTTTTGACACACAACTACTTTTTGCAGTGTTTTCACTCTGCCAAAAGCAGATGTGCTTTCCGTGACAAATACACCAGTAAAGTAGCTCCCACCTGAGTCCAGTTTACCACAGTATTCATAGAATCGTGGAGTGGTATGGGTTGGAGAAGGGACCTTAAAGACCATCTTGTTCCACCACGCCTGCCATGGGCAGGGACACCTTCACCAGACCATGTTACTCCAAGCCCTGTCCACCCTGGCCTTGAACACTTCCAGGGATGGGGCAGCCACAGCTTCTCTGGGCAACCTGTGCCAGGGCCTGCCCACCCTCACAGAGAGGAATTCCTTCCTAATACCTAACCCTGCCCTCTTTCAGTATGAAACCATTCCCCCTTGTTCTGTCACTCCAGGTCCTTGTCCAAAGTCCCTCTCCATCTCTCTTGGAGCCCCTTTAAGCAATGGGTACTGTCAATTTGATTTACATACCTTATTCAATGAAATCCTTGTGGTCTGAGTAGTATCTTGCCGTTTATTAACCTCTGAATTATTCCAAAGTTAATCCATGTGGCCTGGAAACTTGAATAAGTGTCTCCTCTTCCATCCTGCTCCCATGCCCTTTCCAGGCACTCCAAATGAGCCTGTGGAACATTAGCTGTCATCAGCTTGGGGGTGCCCTGGAGAGCCTTAGGTCGGTCTAAGATAATGGAACTGCCACACACTTTCTCATTAAACAGCTCAGGAAATTGGCAGTAATTAAAAATACAGAAGTTAACTAAATAGGGCTGTCTCTGAAGAGTAGTGCTTCTGTCTGTGCTCTTGCCATCACTTCAGAAACAGGCTTCTCTGGAGTGATGTCTAATTTATGTTTTTTTTAAAGCCAGCCTAAGAGAAAACAGTGGAACAGTGGAACTCCTCCTCGCTTTGCCAAGGAATAGAGACATGAAATGTCAAGGCAAGAGCCATCCTGCAATTAATGGGCTTTTAGAGGAAGGTGTTGGACTCTTCTTTACTAACAGAGAGGTTGGACCAGGTCTGACCAAAGAAAGACGAATGGGAAATGTGCTGCTTTCAGAAAATGCAGTGGAAGACGCCCAGGTCTCATAACATCTCCCACTCCTCATTAATCACGACGGCTTCAGCTGTCACCCAACATCACGCTGGGACACATCCCTGGTTCTCCCACAGTCTGTCCCTGTGCAGAACCCTGGGGAAGGCTGTGACTTCAGGGGAGGGATGGTGATGCACAGCAGGAACCGGGAGAGGCTGGGGTGACATCCAGCTGTGGCACTGGGAGCTGCAGGAGGTACCTGGCTGCACCTGAGCCCTTGTCAATACCCTGTTAGAAACTGCAGGTTGCCACCCTGTGGAGTGAGTTTGCTGGTAGGTGGGACAATAATTAACTGTGATCCTACATGGTTACAGTGGGAGAGAACAAGGTGAATTGGGAACTGAGGCTAAAATTACTCTTATAGGAATCAGACATCGGTGCAATAGTGTATAGTGCCTCAACTGAGATAATTTCATTTCTAGGGAGTAGTGCAAGGCAAAATAAGTGGGCATATTGAGGTTTTTTTAAAAGAAGTTCAAAAATTCGGGGGGGAAAAAAAGGCGAATGAAGCAAGTAGCATTTGTGGGATCCTGTTGCCTGAGTTCTGTGTCAGACCGTCCATCTCTCCCCCTCTTTCTCAGTGCTGAAAGAGCTGTCAGCATTTGATTTAGGTGTCACCAGAGCCTTATAGAGTGCTTGGATTGACCTCTTGAAGTAAAACAAACTTTGTAATGGGATTAACTGGCTTCTTTCTTAATACTCGCGTTTTCGCACGGCTTCCCTTAGCACAGCACACTGGCAACTGCATCAGGATGATTATTCGGAGCCAAAACATGCAACGTCTGTCACATTGCTGTGAGCTAGGATGAATTTTTGTCTGAAACCCTGTCATCCCGTGCCCAGGAGGCCTTCGGTAATGAGTTGTGTTCATTAGCCAGTCTTTCTGATCCTTTCCATCAGAGCAGCAGCAGTGTCATTAGTGAGGAATTGGGAGGCATCGCCGTGGGCAAACATTTCCATTCTGGCCTCTGACCTCCTCCCGGCTTTGAGGTGGCACCTTGGTTTCCTCTGGTTGCTTAAACACCCATCCCGGTGATGGTGCCTTGGGGTGGAGCTGGGAAGAGTGAGGAGCACCCCGGGAAGGCCGTGGCAGGACCACCCTGGCTGGGGCAGAGGTGCTGGTAAGCCTGTGAGTGGAGAAGAAAAGGGGAGAGAGCGACCTCTGCTCCTTGAGGAGCCTGGGAAAGGGGGGTTTAGAGTGATTTTTGGGAGCTGCCACCACACCCTGCACAAATGAGGCATAAAATCCCACCTGGAAATCTTGCTGTGCTTTGTAGGTCTGCAGATGTCAAACGGGACATCGGTGATGCTGTGGGGGCACCCCATGGCTGTGGGATCTGTGGGATCCATGAGCTTGCTGAGAGGAGATGGGGTTTAATAGCTGGGATTTGGAAAGTGCACTAAGAATATCGTTGTATCACTTATTACACTTTGGTGTTAAAGGTGGCTGGGGAAATGGGAACAGTAATGAATGAGGTGTAAGTAAAAAGAGTGACCTACCGATACCTCATTTCACAGGCACTTAAGAGGGGAAGCCTGACCTTTTTTTTAATGGAACATTTTAAGAAAAGCAACTGACTACATTGCAAGCAATCTTCCTGTCAGGCCTGGAGTTCTGTGGTGCTGCAGAAATGCAGGAGATGCAATAATTCAACAATTTTTTTTTTTTGTTTTGTTTTTATTCTGGTGGTTTTTTGGTTGCCATTGTATTTTGAAAGAATCTGCTGTTGGATCTCAAAGCACTATAGAGGTAACAGGTGACATTGTGCCCCAATCCCTAAATTGTCCACCAAAGGCCCTGATTCCCACGCTATTTATTTCTGATTGTGAATCCAAATAGTCTTACTACACTGCTGGCAAATGCTTTGATTGGAAAGCCCATCCTTCTCAAGGTAGTGATTAGACATCCCTCAAGAACACTTCCCAAATGGTAGACAAGCCACCAGAAGAAGAATCAGCTCCAGTCTCAGTCATGACTGATAATGCTTTCTCCTGTTTGCAATTAAATCACACTTGTCTGTTTGTGAGGTACAAGACATGAGATTGCTGCAATGTCCTGGAATCAAACAGTCCTATCGTCCTGCAAACCTGCAGAGGATTTTTAGTCAAAACACAATCTGGGGATTTCCCTGCTCTGCAAATGAAGAAGAAATGAGATGTTGCCTTCTGACAGTTCTTCACTGTGCTGTGTTTTGCTGCTTTGCTTTAAATTGTGCCTGGAGGCAATTGCAGAGGTTTGCACAATCCAACAGGAAGGTTGCTCACGCAGAATAGTACTTGGCAAAGCCCATCAGCGCAGGGTGGTGAGTCCTCCATGTGCTCCCATGGATTATTTGCCTTTTCACTGCATTAAGTCCACTGTCATGTCCTGACTCTGCCATTGATCAGTGTTAAACGGTGGGACGTGCTGGCTGTGGCTGGGCAGAAAGGCAGCGCTGCTGCTCACCCCTCATTAAGACATTTAATTACTGAGGGAGCTGTAATGCTTCCCTTGGAGCAGTGAGGTGTTAGACAAATGCTTTGGGATGTCATTCTGATGGCAGTTCTTACGTAGATAAGTCACTTCTGGCTGTCACCTCGTTCCTGTGGTGTGCTGGGATGGAGTTAATGGGCACACATCATCCCCAGGCCTGCTTAGTGCTCCGGTGTCTTGCCTTGCAGGCTGTAAATATATCTATTTGTGCTTTGCTTCTGCCTAAATCTGCAGCTGAGGCTGAATTTGGCTTGCCTGGACCAAGAGGTTTTTAGTTGGCAGAGCTGCTGTGACTGGGTTGGTGTTGCCTGATAGGTATCAGGGCTTACCTGTCTGTGTTCCCTGATAACCTCCTGCTTCCTACAGCTTTTATCACAGCCTTCCCCATCAGCACAGACCATGGCCAGCCGGGATGGCTGACACACCAGGAATGCTTATCGAGGGCCATTGTGCTCTTATCCAGCCTTTCAATAATACATGGCATTGATTTTTGCTGTGTTGAATACTATATAGTGTTTACATTCGCCGGAATAATTCAGCAGGGTAAACAGATAGTATTCTTTGGAAGTAAAGTCAATATTAACAGCGTTCAGGATAACATTTGCTGTCTCTCTTTGATGGAAAGCAACCTTTTCTCTTGCCTGTGTTTCGAAAGGCAGAGCTGTACTCCCTCAGAATGCCAGTCAGATACTGTGGCCCCTGGGGCTGGTTTGGAGTTCCAAGATACTGTCTATCAGCAGTTTTTGCAGGCAGTAAATTCTGCTGCTCCAAGTGCCTTTGGCTGTTTTCTGGGACTGTGACCATTCATAGCTTCAGTTCAAAGGTGGAGTCTATCCATTATTTACCTAGTTGACCTTCTGGAGCAATTTGCAGGTGTATTTGTGCAGAGTATCTGCTGGAATAGCATTTTATAGGGTAAACTGAGGATGCTAATGGAAATTTTGTGGTGAAGGCTGCAAACAGCTCCTGCAGTTTGCTGCTTCCCATCAGCTTTGTGACAAGTGGAGACTGTGGACTCTGTCACAACTGCACACCAGTTGCAGACATGGTAGTGTGAACACTGAAATCAGCCCATTGTCAGGGCTAGAGCTGCACCTGCAGATTCAGGCACAGAGGTTTTGTGCTGGTGGTGTTCTGTCCTGCATGTGCTGCTTTGCATAACTGTACCTAGGGAAGTTGCTTCATGGTGGTGCCCTTTGGAGCATCAAGTAGAAATGTCCTTCATGCCCCTGGTGGGTGGACTGGCAGCAGTGCTGCCAAAGGGTTGCTGCAGTCCATGGGATGTTGAAAAATTGCTCTTGTTTTCCTTTTTGGAAAGGTTGAGATCTGCCAGGTGTCCAGAGCCCTTCTCTCATCCTGAGTCTCTCCCGGGTTTTGGTGTTTTCTAGCACATCATTAAACAAAGAAAAAACACAGGATGAAACAGTTCCTGCTTAAATAGACCCTGACATCATCATACATATGCAGAGCTCTGTATTGCTCCTGGAAAACCGGCAGGCCAGGAGTTGATGGAGCCTCTGGGCAGAATATGAATGCCTTGATTTTCTCTCCCCTGAGCAGCAGTGAAGAGGGCTGCTAGGACCAGCCAGCAGAGACTGAGCTATAATTGCTTGCCTGGAGCAGTAACATATTTCTGTACACCAGCTGAATACCAATGAGGACAGAAGGAAGGAAGGTATCAAACAGAACTGCAGGCAGGAGGAAAAGGAGGATAAGTGATGAAAGGAAGGGACTTGGAGACCAGGGTTGAAGACAATAGGCTGGTTCTGATTAGGGCGTTTTACCAGGGAGTGATTTGGGGGTTTAATGAATTTTTTCAGGGACTGAATGCATTGCAGAGGGTTGATGAAAGAGCAAGCAAGAGTAAGGGCCCAGCAGTGTGACCTCAGGTGCCACTGAAAAAGCTGGTGCAGAGGTAGAGGCAGGGAAAGAGAGCTGAAACTGGGATGACCTAACTGAAAGCAAGCACATTCTTTTGATATTGGCGAGGTTAATGCCATCAGATTTCTCACTTGTGCCTTTCTCTTCGCAGTTCTCCTTTCCATAATTGCACACAAGAACCTGTACCATGTGTTCTGGGATGACCCTGCCTGGACAGGTGACCCACTGTGGTCCCTTTCAACCATTTTGTCGTTCTGTAATTCAGGTTTAAGTACCAAGAACCTTTGAAATCCCCTTCCTATGTAAGTGCTACCTTAGACTGCAGTTTTGTTAGCCCCTTACATGGTTTGAGATGGTGGTCAGGGGCCCGACTGTCCCCTCCATGACTGCAGAACTTCAAAGGAGCACCCAGCAGTGCCACTTCCCTGCTCTTCTCCCTGCCCCTGCAGGGCCTGGCTCGTGCCAGGGATGTGGCTGAAGGCATTGGTGAAGGATGGGACTGGCTGCTCCATGAAGGTGTGGGGTAAGACTCAGTTTAGTTGAATTAAGGGGGGAAAAAAACCCTCAAACCAAATACAAACCAACGTGATGTAACTAACCTTCAAGACTAAGGTCATAGGAAGCATTGCAGCCTCTCAGGGTGTTCTGGGGCATTTCAGGTGTTATGAAAGCACATACAACCCATTAATGGACTTTAGGATCCTTTAGGATCTGGTAGTGGAAACTAAAACGTGGAGATCTAATGAGCTAAAAATAATGCTGGAAAGAACAGATTTAGGTTTAGGTTTGCTTTAGGGGGTGTGTTTTTGAGTGGAGGAGTGTGTGTATTTGACCTACATCCTGCACATCCCGCCCGGGAAGCCTGGAAGGGCGTAATGGGAGGAATGTGCTCTTTCACGATGCCTCTCATTTTCACCTCCATTAATTTTATCGGATTGCTGCGTTACAGTTGGGTCGTAATTGTCAGGAACACAAAGGGAAGGCGAGGGCAAATTGCCCTGTTGCTCCCTCGGTGATCAGCGTCGGGGATTGTGTTGTTTTAAAGCCACATATATGGAAAACAATGCTGCCAATTAATGTGGCATCGGGTTTGGACTGAAAACATTACGCTCTTTTTTTGTGCTGGAAGTGTTACTTGCTTTGTTAGAGAGAATTGGTGAATGGGTAATTGCAGCGAAAGGAGGAGACTCCTGCTAGCAGTGAGATGCAAAGTGTCTCAGCCTTCCAAAGCATCGTCATGTGTTTTATTTGTATGAACTTTATGAGCCAGCTTTTCAAAGGCAAACAGAATTATCGGATCTGTTTGTTTTTCCCCAGCCAACTGATGTAGGGAAATGTAGCTAAACTGAGAGCAGTGTAACCTTTTCAAGGGGGGGAATGGGAAACAACTTGGTTGGAAAAACATATCCGAGGTGAGCAGATGGTGGGCTCACGGTCCCCTGTTTACAAAGAGGAGCCCTATATGGGTATTTAAGTCAGAGCCTGCCTCAGCATTTATACGTACTTGTTAATGTATTTCTGCCTTCTTGTTTATTTTCCCTTGCCACCACAGCCTCTGAAATGGCTAATGGTAATTCCTGTACTGCCCATGCTCTTCCAGGCATTTAGTGCACTAATTCGCCGTTGTTTATGTTTATACAAACTCAAATATTTTCTTACCAAACCCTCCTGACTGAGCATTGCCTCATTGCTGTATCCTTTGTACAAGCCCGTGTCCTTTGCGAAATGTGGCCCTCAGCTTCCACCTGCTGTTCAGAGCCAGAATGGCAGCTCTGCCACAAGTCCAAGAAAATAAAACCCATGGAATATCCTGCGTTGGAAGGGACTCAGAAGGATCGAGTCCAGCTCCTGGCCCTGCATAAGACACCCCAACAATCCCACCGTGTGTCTGAGAGCATTGTCCAAACGCTCCCTGAGTTCTGGCAGTCTTGGGGCCGTGGCCACTGCCCTGGGGAGCCTGTTTTAAGTATTAATGTAAACTTCAGTCCCAAGTGCAAAACGTTGGACTAGATGAAAGTGGAATTTAAATAACAATATAAAGCAGGTCCTGGTAAGGCTTTTGGTTTGGTTCAGATTAGAACCCAGAACGTGGATGAAATGGGTGTGATTTCCACTGCTCAGTTTGTAGCTGGTTTCAGAAGCCATCTGCTTTCACTTCTACAGAAGTATGTTGTTCTTCTCTTTTCCAGCTAAAAAACACAGTGACACCCAAGTGTTCTTCTACCTGTGGATTATCTTCTGTTTCATCAGCTCATGCTATACCCTCATTTGGGACCTGAAGATGGACTGGGGTCTCTTTGACAAAAATGCTGGTGAAAATACCTTTCTCCGAGAAGGAATTGTCTACCCACAGAAAGTGCGTACGCAGCCTGCTCTTCTCTTACATTAGGAAAGACTTTTAATATTTTAGCCAAACTTGCTGAGTTTGGAGCGTGTTGCAGTTGGCCACTGAATCACAGGCTGGGATTTTCCAGCAGCAGAGTTGATTTGTTTCAAACAGATCATTTCTGTTCACTTGGCTCAAGACTGAGCAGCACAGTCTGTAGCTTCCTGAAGAGGTCTCTTCTGTGCAGAATGTGTCTCATATGCTGTCCTGTTCCTGTGTTTTCCTCAGGCATACTACTATTGTGCCATTGTAGAAGATGTCATCCTGCGTTTTGCGTGGACCATCCAGATCTCCCTCACTTCCATGCAAATCTTTCCCTACGCTGGGGACATCATTTCTACTGTATTTGCCCCACTCGAGGTGTTCCGGTAAGGCTGCTGGGCTGAATGGTTCATTTCTCTTGTGCATTTTTACTGTGTAACATCAGCATGGGGGGAAGTGTCTCGATCTCCTTGGGCATGGAATATATCAGTCCTTGAAATGGAAATCTAGGTCTAAACAGGAATATTTAATCCAAACAGGGTGCTGAGTGCAGAAAGGTGTAAAGGGCTCTTCCTCAGTGTGGGACTGGGTCCTTCATGCTGTGTTTGCAGTTCCTTCTGAGCCATGACATAATCTTGAGGGGTTGGTTTTTACCAAATTTCTCCTTAAAATTTCCAATTGGAATTTCACTTGATTGTCAAGTTTCCAATTTTGAAATCTCTTCTTTTCCAAACACTGATTTGGGCTCTGCATCATCGATTCGGATCCTGCAAGGTTCCCAGGGCTCTTTGCACATTTGTACTCTACCTTCTTGTGCATCTCTTCCTGAGAAGAACTTGAAGCTGACCCTCACTTGTGTAATGCTGGAGCTTGTCTTTAGCTTGTAGGGCCTGGTGCTTCCATGCTGTCTGAATTAGGGCTGTCACTGTTAGGACAAGGAGTGAACCTGACAGGTCTGCTGCTCTCCAGAGAGTTGGGAAGATGTTGTAGCAGGTGCTGCTGTTAGCCACTGGTTGTTTCTCCATGCTCCCAGCCCATTCCCAGAGGCACTTTGAGCTGTGAGAAGAGTCAGTGGTATCCAGGTGCACGTACCAGTGCTTTGCCAAACACAGGTAATGCCTGTAAAAGTGGAACTCTTGGTAATTTCCCCTTTTTCTCCATCCAGGCGGTTTGTGTGGAACTTCTTCCGTCTGGAAAACGAGCACCTGAACAACTGCGGCGAGTTCCGTGCCGTGAGGGACATCTCTGTGGCACCACTCAACGCTGATGACCTGACACTCTTGGATCAGATGATGGACCAGGAAGACGGAGTTCGGAACCGCCGCAAGAACAAGCAGTGGAAGCGCAGCCTGAGCGTGTCCTTGCGCCGGCCTCGTCTGGCCTCACAGTACGTGTTGCCTCTCCAGTGCAGCAAAATCATGTCAAAATCATGTCTTTGGGCTGCTGTTAGTGCCCTGGGGGGCCGTTCCTGGACTGGGAATCGTGCAAAGATCTCAGCCAAGACAGTCATTCAAAAGGAGGGCAAGCCCAATGAGTAAACAAGTGTGTCTCTGCCAGGGAATTGATCCATCTTTGACATATCTTGGGGTTCTGGTAAACCACTGGAAGAGGGAGTTCCCTTTTTACTATGCTCCCCTCCTGCAGAAATAGCCTGTAGCAGTTGCCAGAGATTATAAATGCAAAGCTGCAAGAGAGGTTCTCTTCGACTGGCCATTTCAGGGGCTTATAAAAAGGAGGGAAAGGGAATTCTTATACAGTCAGATAGTGACAGGACAAGGAATAATGGAATAAACTGAGACAGGGCAGGTTTATTAAGGTATTAAGAAGAAATTCTTCCCTGTGAGGGTGGGCAGGCCCTGGCACAGGTTGCCCAGAGAAGCTGTGGCTGCCCCATCCCTGGACATGTTCAAGGCCAGGTGGGATGGAGCCTGAGAACCTGATCTAGTGAGTAGCATCTCTGCCCTTGGCAGGGGGTTGAAAGGACATGATCTTTAAGGCACCTTTCCACCCAAACTGTTCTGTGATTCTATCAGATTCTAGTTATCCTTTGGTCGAGGCTCATATGTGAGATCTCAGGCTCCTTCCTCTCTCAAACCTAAACCCATGCATTCTTTTCTTCTCCCCCATCATCCCTACACTTTAAATGTTTCCCCACCCTTCACCCCAGCCCCTGAGTGTGTTGGCTGCCTGTCTTCCCTGCAGTGTCTGTGCTCTGAACATCACAGGGTGCTCCAGTGTCCTGGTGTCCCTCCTGCGCCAGCTGCACAGCTGCAGAGCCCTGCCCTTTGGCCAGGGAACAAGCTGGGGCTCCTGGGGGATGCCGGAGCACAGTGGGTCAGGAGTGTTGTGCAATCCCTTCAGCATTGCCTGGGAGGGGTGGGAGGAGGAGGAGGTGGCCATGGCTGTCACGAGAAGGGTGCGCTCTGGCCTGAGCCACAGCCCTCGGGCTGTGCTTGGCTCATATCCGTGTTGGCTTAAAGTACACAGATGGGACCAATACCAACAGCCTTGTGTGGCTGCTAGAGACTGAAAAACTTTATGCAGAGGGGATGTGGGCCAAAGCCTGGTCAGATTCCTTACAACCGTTCCTGTTTACCCCTCTGACACACAGCACATGGAGATGTGCCAGGCATATCCCAAAAGGACTTGCTGTTCCTTTGTGCAGCCCAGTGACAGATCGAGCAGGAACACTCCTGCTGCAAGAGTTTGGTGGAGTTCTGTGCAGGGATCTGGAAAGATGCTCCACACCCAGCAGTGCCACGGTGTTCCTTGCCACTGGATGTCACAGCCTGGCAGGTGACACTGGCCGTGGGCACAGGGTGGCCAGCATGGTGTGGCGTGGGCAGTGCCACAGGAGGAGGATGCTGAAGGACAGCTGGAGCATCTTTATAAGGGTCTGCTATTCCCAGTGAGAGTGGGAGGGTGTGAAACAGTTCCAGTAGCTTGTTATTCCCCTTTTGCATAAGAAAGGAGTTTTTCCCCATTTTCCCCCCAAGTGCACTCTGAGTTTACTGTCTGTGTGTCATAACGGGGATTTCTTCTCCCCAGTGAGAGTTTTCTGTTTGTCTTTTCCAGGTCCAAGGCTTCTGACACGAAGGTATTGATAGAGGACCTAGCGAATGAAGTGAACACATGAGATGGCCACGTTCTCTTATTCCGCATCCTTTGTTTTCTCGTTCTGTTCCCCTCTTCCCCAAGTAACCCGATCTCTGGTACAGTTCCAGCTGAAAACAGGAGAAAACACTGAACACATTTTCCGAGCTCTTCCAGACCAGATCCTATGGACTCCAACAAGCTCACTGTGTTTCGTTTCTTTTCTTCTGGGTTAATTTTAATGTTCTATTTTAAACAAACAAACAAAAAAAAATAAAATATTTTACTTTGTTTTGCCAATAAAGAGGACAGTTCAGGAAAGAAGGATTGTTTACAGTCTCAACAAGGACATACAAACCTTATCTGGATAACGAAGCATCGTAGGGACTCCCTCATGGGACAGTGCCAAGAGCACACTCAGTTTCTGCTTGGCCCGGTTTTGACTGGTTGAAACCGGACTTAAGTTTTTAAATCTGATTTTTTTGGTTGTTGTTTTTATTTTGTTTTGTTTTTTTCCTTCATATCCAGCGCTGAGGCACTGGCTGCACTTGCAGGGAAAGTGCACTTAGAGCAGTATCTTCATTCATGAAGCTACTTTTTAATTTGATGTAACTTTTCTTATAATTTTTTGGAAATATGATGTATCTGTTGCATATAGGTTTCACATTATTTATGAAACTTAACAACCATATGAGAGTGACTTTGAGTCCTGTGCAATGAAGGTTGTAATGGTAAAGCAAAGTGGGGAATGTAGATCTCTAGCTCCAGTGTTGTGGGGTGATGCCCTGCAAATACCCCTCTCATGAGACAACTTGCACCTGTATGTACCTTCTCTCTCTTTCTTTCTTTTCAATTTTATTTTAAACCAAAGTTTCTCTTTCTGATATATTTTTTTTTTAGTTGCTGCTACTGCTTCTGGGCATATCTCTTGTGCCAGTTCAAGGCCAGCTTTTCCATGCAGCTGTGTGACAGCAGTGCAGATGATCCTAAGATGGTCCTAAGGAAAGGAGAGTCGGTTCCCACCAACAGCACAAAACGCTGGGCGAACAAAGGCTTCAGAACTTCATCCTCCAGATCAAAAAGTGCTTTTCAAAGCCTTAATGATCCTTAGATGGCATGAGGGCGTCCCAATCCAAGCAGGGAGTTTTTTGGCTGTTCTCCAGCAGCTCAGCACAGCAAAGGGGACAAGGCGAGGTGTGGGACAGGGAGGAGGTTCAGGAGGCAGGGGTTTGGGAGTGGTGATGTGTTTCAGGGAGCATGGAAAGGACTGTGGTTTTGCCCACCTGATGGAGAAGATGAGACTGAAAAATGCTCTTCCTGTGGCTTCTGGTTTCGCAAAAAGCCTCTGCTGGGTGCTATCTCAGTGAGCTGTTGCTCCTGCTCCTTGCCTCATCTTGTTATCCCAGCTTGGAAGTGGGATACTGTTGAGCAGATGTGGCTAAATGATAGCTGAGCAAATTATGTTGAAAGAGTAATGGGAACTCAGTGGTCTCATTGGTCTCTCCTCCCATAGGAAGGGAAACTTGGGGGCCCACAGAGTCCTGCTGTCCTTTCCTTGGCATGCCATGTTCTCTGTGGGTCTGCAAGGGAAGGGGGAAACCCCTGGAGAAGGATCCTTGTGCTGATATCTGTCCAGTGACTTGCCTCTGGTTTGGGTGATGGAATTGCAGGAATCTCTGCTCGGTTGCTGTTTGGTGGTTGCTTTTTTTAATCAGCTGTTGGCAGGGTTTCTCCCACTGCTGGTACATTGCATTTCCTCAGTTTGCCTGCTGTGCCTCTTGCCCAGAGGAGCTGAAGAAAGAAGCTTGGTTCTCTCCATTTAATTGGATATAGATTAAAACTCAGTTGTGGTGCTCTCATCTCCCACTGTGTCAGGCTGCTCTGGTAGGAGGACAGCTGGACAAGCCAAGGTCATGCTGTCCATTGTCTCAGTGCCCAGGAGCCTGTTGTCCTGTATTTTACTAACTCCTTTAGTTAATAATGTTCATTCTTAAATGGAGCATTCCTGTTTGCGTGGAAGTGGAGTCTGAGATACAAAGCCCCTTAAAACATTTGAGATTCCTGATTGGCATTGCAGCAATTGGTGCCATGTCCAAACCTGGGGCGGGTGTTTCCAGAGGTGTGGGGTGAGTGAAGCCATCCCTGCCATAACCTGGGGGGTTAGGGGAGGGCAGCTGCACCAGGAGGGGGGCAATCCAAAATTATTTGGATTAATTGAAATTAACACCACTGGTGTTACTTAAGCAGGTGGGTTCTTATACAAAGAAACTGAGCTTTACTGGTAGTCCTTCCTTTCAGAGGGAAGTTAAAATTACAGAGAGACATTGTGAGCAATTTGGTCTAGTGGAAGGTGTCCCTCCCCAAGGCAGGGCATTGGAACTACATGGTCTTTAAGGTCTGTTCCAACCCAAACCATTCCATGGTTCTGTGATTTGGAAGTGATGCCAGTCGCCTGGGAGCACTCTGCCTTCCTCAGCTGGGCTGGGGAGAGCAGGGCATGGCTGGGTGGCCTGTGTCCATCTGTCCATCCTGCTGCTGCACCGTCTGACCCTCTGCTTCCCAACCTGCTGGGGAGGGTCAGGCTACAAGTTGATTGAATTCTTATTCTGTATTTTCCCAAGTCCTTATGGGAAACAAGAATTTAACGTGTCCATCTGCTCTGCTCCCTGCTCGGCTCTTTCCCTTCCCTTTTTCTCTGTCTTTGCTGGCATGAGAAGTAAGGGGGGGAAAAGGGAGGTGGCATGCTGCAGCTAGCAAACATTATCTCCTAAAATAAAACCTCATCCCTTTTGGCAGTGAAGATGCTGTCTCGGGGGAAAGCAGCCTGAATTCCCAGAAGTGTGGCTTTTAAAGGCTCCTAACTCCCAGCCCTGTGTCTGCCTGTTCCCTCCCTCCCAGAGATTTCTGAGAAATCAGGCGTGCAGATTCCTCCTGAGAGCGAGCACTAAAGCCGGGATGGCTCCAAGTCTATGAGAACATCTGGCCAATAAAGGGAGACCTAATGAAGCAAAGCAGATGGTGAGAGAAAATAGCCCTGATGCTCCTTGGGAGAGCAGCAGGAGCGAGGGGAGAGGGGCCATTCCCAGGGTGGCTTAGTTTCCTGAGCCAGGCTTTGCTAATGGGTGCTTGGAAACACTCCTGGAGGGAGAGCAGCAGGATGGCAGTCCAGAAGGACAGAGAGGGAGCTGAAAGGAGCTGGGGGAGGTTTTATCCAGTGCTTTAGTTGTTGGGATACGGCTGGATGGGAAGTGGAAGCTGAGGAAGGTCTGTGCTGTGGCTTTTGGGTGTTGGGCTCTGCCTCATCTCAGTTTGGTTGTTTGCAGAGGTTGTGGTGGTGTGGAGCTGCTTTGGTCTGGTGAAACCCTTTAGGATGGTCCCATCTAAGGGGAGGAGATGCCCTTTGAACAGGCTGATTCCCTGTCACTTTCCATCCTGCCGCTCCTCTAGGGATTTTCAGATTGAAGGGAGTTAGGTGTTTCAGCAGCCAGAGTTTATTTGCTGGCTGGCGTTCCCTGCATGGCTTTGGGATGGTGTCACCAGAAGCACCAGGTTTTTCTGTTTGGACAGGGTGACATCATGTACCATGGGCGTGCTCCTGAGGGGACAGCAGGGCAGTTTGGGATCTGTGGACCCGACAGGCAGGAGCAGGAGCTGGAGCTGCTCCATCAACAAGAACCGATGCCATCCCACCACATTTTAAAAGAAATGTGTTTGCAGTGCTCATGGCTGCTGCCTCTATGTCCTACCTCTCGCATCCAGACACATTTCCAAAGTCAGCTGGTGCTCATCCTATGCCTTTCCCAGCCCTCCTCGTTCTGCTGGTGTCTTTGCTGTTTGTCCAATGCCAGTGAAAGGGGACGAAGGGCAGCAGCCTTTTTTGTGAACATCTTGGATTGGGGGACATCTCTCTTGGAAATTTCAGCAGAGTTGGATCCTGTTGCTCCTACTTCCCTAAAAATTTCTTGTGCTGCTTGTTCAGCCTCCACGCCAGCACTCAACCACTCGTGCAATGTGGCAGACAGGGAGGGAAAGCATGTTCCTGGTTCAGGAGATAACAATCCTGGAGATTTTATCTTCCAGTGACAAGCGAGATGGTGTGAAGCCTTTGAACTTTGCCTGTGTTTTGCACCACCAAGTGGATTTGGCCTGCAAGGATGCTGCCGTGCACCACTCCCCGGGAGGTGGTGTGTGCCCCAGGCTTTGGGGAGCGTGTCCCCAGTGTTGGGCCATCACGCTGCTGGGATGTGCCCTGGGACTGACTGGGACATGGCTTGACTCCAGTTGGGAACACAAAAGCCACTTGGCTCACACACTGCATCCCGTCTCCATGTCCTCCCTCCTTCTCCTCCACCCTTCTGCTTTGCACTCGCAGGGGGAAGATGATCTTCTGCCTTAAGCATTTTTTTTTTTTTAAATTTATATTTTTTATTCCAGAAGGCGATTGGATTGTTTTTTCTCCTTGGAAAAGAGGGGCTGGGGCTCCTGGGGGAAGAGTGGAAAATCCCTGCGGTGCCTCTGCAGCAGTCACAGCTGGGCTCGGTGGCTGTCACCTCATCAAACCTTGCCTCCTTTACATGACACCATCCCAAATTCTGCGCCCTGGGGCGAGCTGTTACCTGCCACCATCACAGGGTTAAACCGGTGTGTCAGCATCCCTGGGGGCTTCAGTCCCTGCTGCAGCATCCAGGCTGCAGGAAAAGGAGAGGAAAGAGAGGGTAGTGTTGGGTGTACCCACATGCTCATGCCTCAGCCCTGTTCCTGGTGGGAGTCGGAGGCCGCTGTGGCCCTGGCACAGCTGTGCCACGGTGCGCACCGACCCTGCCTGACAGTCCCTCAAGCTCTAGAAACCAAATTGCAAACTCTTCACTCCAGAGGAGAAATTGGGCATCCTGGTAGAACTTGTGATGACCTCTCCATCCCGTAGGTCCTCCTGGTGAAGGATCGGCATTTGAAAGGGGCCCAGGGTGGAAATGCCAAAGTTGCCCCCGGGTCCTGCTGCCGCCTTCCCCTCCCCTCCCCGCTGTGTTGGTCTAAATGATCTTTCTATGAAGCCCTGTAGATGTCAAAAGTAATTATGGAGTGTGATTAGTCCTCTGTGGATGCTTTCTTTCTTCCCTCCTCCTTTCTCTTTTGCTATCCCCTTCTCCACTCTTCTGTTTTGGCTCAGTGGAAAAGGTGAGGACAAAGAATTGCCGCTTGCTTGGACTCATGATGTATCTGTGACTGCGCTATTAGCTGTCTCCTCCTTCCTCCCCAAATGGATATAATTTTTGAAGTGTGGAATCCCCTTCTTGATAAGTAGGTTTAAAAAAAAAAAATACTGCACAATGTGATACTGTTTCATAGTTTCTAGGTGGTTGTATAAAGCAAAGTTACTGTGATTGTGTTTTTTCAAAGGAAAAAGTGATTGGTTACGAAATCTGTCCTTTTTTCATTATTACAAGCTCTTTGTTTTCCAATGATCTGATGGCTCTTTTGTCCCTGGTCTGTGTGTGTGTGTCTTCCCACGTCCCGCCCCTGTGCTGCTCCCACTGCTCTGTGACCACGCTGCTCTTGCGCCTTTGGGAGCTGTGGGATGTTACTGGTGGCTGGAAGTGGGGGACATCCATGTCCTGGGAGGAGGTGGAGGTGCTTGGAGGAGGGAGAGGTCTCATGAGGGGTTGGAGGTGGGCAGGAGGGGCTCACAGGAAGGTGCCCAGGGCTCAAACCCAACATGCCAGGGGTGATGCTGGAGGAAGCCTCTTCCCCAGGCTGTGCTGTGCCAGCCAAAGGCTCCTGGTCCTTCTGGAAGCCTTTGGTTGCCTCTCTCCAGCTCGTCTTCGGTCCAAGGTGTTGTCCTGCTGGCACAGTGGGTGGCCAGAGGCTGCGCAGCTCAGCCCTGGGTTGTCTGGGGTCTGTGCTTTCATTTTGCTCCTTAAATCTCTTCATCGTCTCTTGCAATCAATCTTCCTCCAGAAGAGAACCCAGTGCCTTGAAATCACTCTAAGCCTGTTGCTGCTCCTGCCAGCCGCTTCCCGGGGGTTTAATCCTGCCTGCAGCTCCCTGCAGGCACTGCCTGGCTGGTGGCAAGAGTGTGCCTGCCCCTGCTTTGGCACCTCGCTGGGAGGTGGCAACCCAAGTTGTCCCCAGCTTGATGGGGACAACTCCCAGACGTGTTTCCCCTCCTCACCCGGGGCAGAAGAGCCGAGATTCCTTTCTGGAATTGTGTGGAGGTAAGGATGGGTCCTGGCATTGCAGGACCTCAGTGCTGGGGCACGGGGTGAGGACAGTCTCTCTGCCTGGGGCTCTTCCACACAAAACTGTCAGCTGGCACCTCCTGCCTGGGAGCAGCCGAGGGAAGATGTCCAGTCTGTCCTCTATGGAGCAAGGAGTCATCCCTGCTGCCAGTCAGCCCCCCTGGGCTCGGGCTTGGCCACGATGGGGGCCCCGGGGCCACCGGGGTGGCTGGGGACGTTTTAAGGAGATAAAACTGATTTCTTGCTGCTCGTGCTGGCAGGGGCCGGCGCGGCCAGAGCCAGGAGGATTAAAACAATTTCATAATCCTGGTGATTTCCTTTTGATCGGGATTATGAAACCAATCACGAATATCAAAAGCCACAGCTTAAAGCGGCAGCCGGAGCGGGGCCGGGACACCCATGGCTCCCTCAGCACCCCTCCTGCCCCCCGGGAACGGCAGCCCTGGCACCTCCAGGTAAGCACTGCCCGCCCGGGACCCTCATCCTGCCCAGTGGGGTCTCGGGGGAGGGACGTGGGGGGGGTTGGTGTGTGGGGAGCGTGTGTGTCACATGCCAGATTTAAGGGTGATGATATAAGGACGCACCAAGCCCGGCTCTCACCATCCTCCTGCCTGGAGGTGCTTGGCTGGCCCTGTCTCGCCCTGGGACCGGGCGGGATTTGGCCTCCAGGAAAGCAGGAATGTTTGACACAGCTGCAAAAGTGTGATGCTCCCAGGAGGGTGCCGGAAGCCGGGAGGCTTTGCTTTTGGAGAAGGCTCTGGTAGAAAACACCCCCCCCACCCCGCGGGACAACCCTCCCCATCCTTTTTGGAGCCTCTGGAAGCCCCGGCCGCCAGTGCGGGACAGACCCCTTAGAACCCAGAGCCCAGGGAGCTGGGCTGGCTTTGCTCCCGCCGCCTTCCCAGCCCGCAGCCCAGACAAAGGACATTCCTGAGAGCGGGCCAAGGCAGCTGGGATCCCTCCGTCCCGGGGGTGTTGGATTCCCCTCCCGTGGGGTCCCCTCGGTGCCAAAGCGGGGTGTCGGGTCGCCGCTTCCCTCCCCGACGTGTCGCATGGCCGGGGTGGCATCGCCCTTCGGGGCCCCCGACGAGAGGGACGGGCGGTCCGGCCCCGGTTTGGCCGGGTTTGGCTCCTCTTCCCCCTGCCCCGCAGAGGAGGAGGAGGAGGAGGAGGCGGCCGGGGCGGGAGGCAGGGCCAGCCACGGCCCCACAGCCCAGCCAAGCGGCTGAGCTCGGGCTCGGCTCGAGGGGCCGGGATTTGCTGGTTAGTCCGCTGGTTGGGGTTTTTTTTTTTAATTTCTTTCTTTTTTTTTTTTTTTTCCACTCCCCTGCTTCCTTCCCTTCTTCCGCTTTCTTCTCCCTCTTCCCAGCCCTCTCCTGATGCTGCTCCGGGGGTAGGGTAAGGACAGCCCTCGCCTCCTGCCCGCGACCCCGTCCCGCTCCTGGAAGGGCTGCGGGGAGCCGGGGGGCGCTGGGGCCCGGGGGTGTCCCGGGGATGCTCCTGGGATGCTCCTGCAGCCCCTGCCACAGGGGAGGCTCCCCCAGGGGCTCCGGGGGGGACGGGATACTCTCGGCGGGGCGCAGGAGGGCAGTGGCACCCGGGTGGCACCGGGACCGGCACAGCACCAGTGCCACGTGTGACCCCGCGGGCCGGGGCGGAGCAGGGGCTGCCGTCTGTCTGTCTGCCTGTCTGTCTGGCGGCACCTTCGGCGAGTTGTAGCCGGGAGGGATTTCTGTTCTGGAGAGTTTGGGAGCCCTGGTTTGGCTCAGAAAGTGCCAGTTCTCTCCGGGGCATCTTGCTGGGAGCCCCAGGGCAGCTGAAAGAGCGTGGGCGGGCACCTGCCCTGCTGCTCAGCCCTTGGCCACCTGCTTCAGGGAAACCCCACTGCCCCCCCATCGCTCCCCATTCCCCCCGCTCCCCAGCGATGCTGGTGCAGTGTCAGTGCTCTGGGTGGGTGGCCTCATGCTGTGCCACCTCCCTGTCCCCTTCCTTGCCAGGCACGCTCTGGTGGCATTGCCTGCGTTTGCCCCCCCAGCCCAGGTATCCCCGTCTCTGCAGAGCCTGGGGCAGGCAGGGGGATGCCCTTTGTGGAGACACCAGGGTGGGTGCTGGAGAGGGCGAGGGCAGCGTGGGGCTCACCCACCCACCCACCCACCCTCTCTGGGTTTTCTCTCCGCAGAACACATGGAGGGGAGCTCTCCTGCTGAGGCACAGCGTGTGCCACGGCACCCCAAGCCGCACACTCAGAGTGGCAGCCGCACCCCTGCCCCTCTGGAGCGCCCCGAGGCCGCCCACGGCCCCCACACCGTCCTGGAGAGCAAAGTGAAGGCGCTGAAGGAGAAGCGTGGGGGCGGGCGGCCGGGGACCCCCGCAGCTGCCCCCGAGCGCCCCTCACCCAAAAAACCCCGTCCCCGGCGGGGGAAGCCGGGGGCAGACGTGGCAGTGGTGGAGCCACGGGCTCAGCTCCGAACCTACCTGACGGACGGGCTGCTGGATGGTGGGGAGCCTGTGGATGGCAGCCCCCCAGCCCCGGCACCCCGCCCCGGCACCCCGGGGCTCTGGAGGGTGCCGGCACACAGGGGGGATGTGCCGGGGGGCACCGACCGCCCCCAGGACAAGGGCGGCAGGTCCCGGCGCTCTGCCTCCCTCCAGGAGAGACACTCCCTGGAGGAAGAGGCACGAACCCCGCTGTGGGACCGGGGTGGCCCCTCTGTGTCCCCCCCTGCAGTGGAGGGCTGGGAGAGGCTCTCGTTGGCCGAGCGAGTGGAGAGGAACCGGCGGCTGCTGCAGGAGGTGCTGGGGCTCGCCGCACCTGGTGTGTATTTTGGGAAGGTGGCAGCTGTCTGGGGGGAGCTGGGGGAAGCAGAAGACAAAACAGGGGCTCCTCGGTGTCATCCTTGGCCCTCCATGGTGTGGGAGCAGCTCCCTGCTCCTACAAATCCCAGGGCTGCTCCATCCCCTTCACTGTGATGTAGGAGATACCCATGAAATATTGTGGGTGCTGCTGGTCCCCTTCTGGTGAGGAATTTCACTGCTAAAAGCAAGAGCAAGAAACCCACCTTTTGGGGCACTCCAGGTCTGTGGGCATCACTGTCCCTTTGCAAGCTGTCATGAGAAAAGGGAATTAAGTTCTCCTTCAATGGCATGTGCCCCAATAGTCCCACCCCCACAGTTCCACTCTGTGCCACATGCTGTTACCCTATATTTTGCTCCTCTGGGGTCTCTCAGAGCTGAGCATCTGGGAGAGCCCTGCAGAGGGTGTTGAGATGGGGTAAATGAGTGGTGATATCAAGGGGGGACAAGGGTGGGGGCTGCCACCCAGGCAGGCTGATGCCTTTCTCTGTCCTGTGTTTCAGAGGTGCCGGCGAGTGACGGTGACTGGGACTCAGGGGTCTCACTGCAGGACGCTGAGGGCTGCAGGTAGGTCAGTCCCAGCATGGCAGAGACACAGGTTTCCCTCTTTCCCCCTTGTATTTTAAATGCATCCCATGAAGCAGCTCTGGGAAGGGGTTGTGGGGGATCCCCTCAGCGTAGCAGCTGGCGGAGTGCTGTGGCCAGGCTCCAGCAATGCTTCGGTGCAAGCCGGGGCAGGAGCTAGGTATCCATGAGGTGTCTGAACACAGGGAATTATCCCATCCAGGACCCCAGGGTGGGAAGGGAGCTGGGGAAGATGATGGGACAGAAATTTGCTTCAGGTGCTTAAGAGGATCGAGGCGGCGGCAGGTGTGTGTAATCTTGTTGGACTAATGATAAACCTTTGAGGTATGGACTAAAAATAAGGAGGTGGGACGGGCAGGTGAGCTGGGCAGCAGTGTGAGGGGCCGGGGGCTGCATGGGGGAAGGCAATGAGTGGGGAAAGGCTCCGAGTATTGCGGTTCTATTCCTCTCCAGCTGCTGGATCAGTGATGGGGGAGTGCAAGGCAGAGCCATGGATGCTGCACCTCCTGTGAGCAGGAGCAGCCAAGACCTGGGAAATAGCCTGGACCCACCATGGTGCTGCACAGGCGGGCCAGCATGCGCCCACCACCCTGCCCTGAAGAGGTTAAGGCCAAGCTTCCTGAATCGACTGCCTGAGCTGATTATTTTAATCAGGAGGATTAGGGCCATGGCCAACCAGGAAGGCAGTGCTGGAGCAGGGAGAGCTGACAGGCCCCCCATCCTGCAGCTGGCAGGGCTGGGAGTGCAAGGGAAGACCCTGGGCAAGGAAGGGAAGGCAGCTGGGTCAGGGGGTCACTCCAAACTTATCAGCCTCCCCATCACTGCGGGATTTACAGTGGTGGGGATAGAAAGCTGTCTGCCTGCCTCACTTTTCCTGTCCACCTCCGGGATGCCCATGGTAGAAGGAGCTGCCTGTGCGTGAGCTGTGGGTGCTGAACCTCTCCCCAAAGCATCACCGGTCATGGGGGGTGGTGCAGGGAGCCCACCCAGCCGTCCCCCTGCGGGGCCGCCAGTCTGCCCCTGAATGGCGGCCGAGCCCCGTTTTCTCTGGGCAGAGCAGCCTCATCGTCATTGTTAAACCACGTCTAATCCCTGTTATTTTTTCCTAATCCCCCTCCCCGCTGCGGGGCTGCAGGGCCTTTGTCCCTGGGCAGGAGCTGGAGCTGAGCCCGCGGCACGAGCAGGCCAAGCAGCTCCTGCAGCGCGCCCGCATGAAGGCTCGGACGAACCCCCTGCGCGCCAGCCACGACATCCTCCTCCTCCCCGCCACCGTCCCACACCTCAGGTCAGTGCCACCACCCTGCCTGCCCCTTCCCTGCCTCCGCCACGGTGCTCCCAGGGCCGCAGCTGAGTTTGGGATGCTTACAGAGATGCAGCTGCGTGTGGAGCGTGCACATGTGTGCAGGCACGCGTGTGGAGCCGGGGTCTGACCCACTGTGTGCAGCCTCTATACCCCTGCCCCACCTCTTTGCAGCACAATATTTGGCGGGGTGTTTAATTAAATTGTCTTCTACGATCACACGGAGGCGTTAATGGCGGGGGGATGGCGTTTCCCAGCTGATGGGGAGTGTTTACCTGGGGGAGGCTGGGCTGAAGCAGTATCTTCGCTGTTTGTGCCGGGTCATGTGCAATGTGGTGTTCCCAGAATGATTAACCACGCACCTCGGGGCAGGAGAAGGGGGATGGAGGCTGGGCTGTGGCAGCCGGGCAGTGCCGCAACCTCCCCGTATTCCAGTTTTTGGCTGGAGGCGGGAGCAGGGCTATACACAGCCAGGGAGCAGCGGGTGGACTTCTCCTCCTTGCCACATCCCCTGCGCTGGGTCTCCCCCCGACCCAAGCGAGCCGGGCAGCCCTTGCAGCTCACCCGCGTCTGTCTGTCTGTCCGTCTGTCTGTGCCCACGGCAGGGAGCCCAGCGGGAGGCCGAGCATCCCTCGGGACGGCGGGAGCCTGAGCGACTCGTCCAGCGGGGACTCGAGCTGCGGGCGGCCGCGGCGGCCGCGGGGACCGTCCCCGTCCCGCGTCCGCTTCGAGGACGAGTCCGCCCGCGACGCCGAGGTGCGGTACCTGGAGCGGCTGCAGCTGCGGCCCCGCAGGGCGCTGGGCTCGGCGCTGTCCCCGCCGGAGCAGCCCGGGGACGGCGCTGGCCACCGCAGAGCCCGCAGTGGCGACCTCGCAGCCGGGGGCAAGTGCAGCGCCTGCGGCTCCTTCCTCGGGGGTGCCGCGGCCGGACGGGGAGCGGGCACACAGGCTGCCGCCGACGCGGCCAAAACCAGCCCTGCGGCGCAAAGGAGCATCCCGGGGGATAGCGGGGGGCAGAGCGCTGCCCAGAGCGAGCCCAAAATCAGGCCCCTGGGCCCCGGAGGGTCGCCGCTGTGGATCCTCCCCTCCCGGCAGCGCATCCACACCGAGAAGATCAAGGAGACGTACATCGGAGACGTCACCTACATCGACGAGGTGGACTCGGCCCTGGAGAGCACCGACACCTCCGACGGCTGCCGGACCGACAGCGAGGAGGCGAGACCCCGCAGCCCGCACCTCCGGGGGCACCGGGACGGCCGGACCCGCGGGCACAGAGCGCCCCGTGCCGCCCCACAGCCGGAGATGAGGGCCAGGAAGGGGACGTGTGTGGCCAGCGGTGGCCCCCACGGGGAGGACGGGGACTCAGGTGGTGCCACAAACCAAACAGGGGCTGTTTGTCCCCCGCCGCCAGGGAGAGCCAGCAGCCGGGAGGATGGGGAACCACATCGGCATCCGGGGGGCAGCAAGGGGGTGGGGAGCACCCCTCATCCCCCACAGCAGCCCAGTGAGCCCCGGGACCCTTCCTCTCAGCTGAGGACCGGGACTCCCATTCCAGGCACCCACCTGCCTGCTCCCCCTCCCACCAAAAAGGCCTGCTCCCAGGTGCCTTGCAGGAAAGCCCTCTTCTCCAGCGGCAGCCGCCGTGCATCAAGCCAAGCATCCCGGGGCCCAGAGCCGGACGCTGGCAGCGCTGCCTCCCCCCAGCCCGGGGGCACGGCGGGACGGAGAAGCCCCTGCAGCCCCAGGTGGCTCCCGGGGAGTCCCCTCCGTGCCTTGTCCACCAACAACTGCAACAACACCCAGGGGCAGGATGGCCCGGGGACGGGCAGAGGTAAGAGACCCGTGCTGGGGGGGTCCCCAACAACGCCAGCGTGTGACTGTCTCGCTGTGGTTACAGGGGCAGCGTCACACCCCACCGCCGGCCCTGTCACCCCCGTGCCTCAGGAGGCTGCTGGTCCCCCTGGGGAAGGTGCTGGGATGCCTGGAGTGCAGCAGCAGCAGCGGCACCTGGCTGGGAGCACGGCACACGGGTGAGTGAGTGAGAGGGGCTGTGGCATTCTGCATGGTGCAGCCCTGGGCATCTCTCCTGGGCACTGTAGGATGCTGCCAGGCTGAGCCCCCTGAGGCTTCCCGGTGGGACTTGAACCTCTGGCTCCAAACACCTCCCAGAAACCACAATACGGGAGTGAAAATGTGCTGGTGTGTTGGTGTGGGTTTGGGGGAGATGTATTTTATCCTGTATCTGGTTCCATCAAGGGTCTTACAGCAAACGTGATGGAGGTTGTTTTGCTTGGTGTCAGGTTCTCTCCTTTTGGGGAAAATCATCTGCCTTGGGGCTCCACAAGAACAATCCCGCTGGCCCTGTGCCTGGTGCTGTGTGTCTCAGCCTGGCAGGAGGGTTCAGAGGCAGTGCTGAGTCCTTTGAGTCCCTTGGCAGGATGTGATCCCTTGGGGCAGTGAGCAGGGGAGAGCTGAGAGGTGTTAAACCCCTGAAATTATGGGGAAAGCGGGGAGGAATTGCTTTGGATGGTGACAATCTTTAATGTGCTTGGGTCACTGCTGTGGGGAGGCGACTGCACCCCTAATTTTGCCTCCCAAGCCTGCAGGGGCAGGTGCAGGATGCGCCCCCTGCCCTGGGGCAGGTGCAGGATGTGCCCCCTGCCCTGAGGCAGCTGCTGCCGCCCCCCAGACACACACATGGGGGGTGACCATCACCCCTCTCCACGCAGGGAGCCGGGGCGGCCAGCGAGCCGCAAGGGCAGCAGTGCTTCAGCATTGGGGCTGAAGAAGCTCCTGTGCAGCCTGAGCCAGAGCACCAAGCAGCGCCTGGGCCGGTTCCGCTGCTACAGCATGGAGCAGCTCCCAGCCTCCGGCAGCTCCCCCCCGGGAGGCCCCAGCATGAAGAAGTCACCCTCCCTGCAGTCCCTGCAGCTGGTGAGCTTGGACATCACCCCATTCGGGCAGGGGGTGCCTGTGGGGAGATGGGGGTGCAGAAGAGAAGGGGTGCTAGGCTGGGGTGAAGCATTCCTGGGCATGGTGGTCCTGGTGGGGTGTGGGGGCAGGTGCCACCCCAAACATACTGGGTTTGAAAAGCCGGGAGCCAAATGGGGAGCGGAAGGGGGAAGGAGGGACTGTGGGGGAAGTGTGAAAGAGCAGATTTGGGGAGGGGAATTGGGGTAATCTGTTTTGGGGTCATGGCTCACGTGTCCCAGCCCGGTGAGCAGGGATGTGCCTCCCCAAGAAACCCTGCTCCTCAGGCCGCTGTCCTGGCCCAGGCTGGGGACCAGGACAGGGGTGGGATGCCCCAATGCCCCTGCTCCTTCAGCATGTTGGTGGGTGAACTGCTGCAATGCTGCACAGTATGTGTGACTGTCCTCATCTCAGCCAGGTGCTTTTCCCCAGGTGTCACCCTTCTGCCAGCCCCAAAAAGCTGCCTCTATCCAGAACCTGCATCCCCTCCTGGGCAAGGCACCCCGTGCCAGCGCCTACCTCCTGCCCCAGAGCATGGCGGACAGGTAGGACAGGACCTGGCACATCCCCTCTGTGCTTAGGAAGGCTGCTCTGGGGTGGTGAGCCACATGTGGTGGCTCAGGGCAGCCAGGGGCCCCAGTCCCTGGTCCTCAGCAGCTTCCCATGTCCCCGCTCACCCCATCTCCCCTCTTCCCACAGGAAGGGGGGCTCGGGGCCACGGCGCTCGCTGAGTGTGGAGGACATCGGGGCACCCGGCCTACCTCGTGCGGTGGGACGTGTGGTGGAGGTGTTCCCTGATGGCACCAGCCAGCTGGAGCTGCAGCGACCCCCCAGTGGCACCTTTGGGTTCTCTGTCACCTCTGGGCACGGCCGACCTGACACAGGTATGGAGGGGTCATCCCAAACCTTTGGCACAGCATGCGTGGTGCCTTCACGGTGGCTCTTGTCCCTCCCCAGGAGCAAGCTTGGGGATGGGTGGAGGGTGCTGCACCATCCCTGCTGAGCCCCAGAGGAGGGACCGTGGGTGGGGGGGATGCTGACACGTGTGGCTTCGGCCGTGCACAATCCCAGTGTCCACCAGTCCTTGGCTTGGGACACACAGCACAACCCAAAGGCTGTTACGAGTTAGTCACTGTGGCCCCCGGGCAGCCTGGGGGACACAGCCCCGGCTGTGGGGGCAGTGTGGGGGTCTCACCCACCCCTGTCCTTCCCCACAGGTGTGTATGTGCAGGAGATGGTGGATGCTGGCACGGCCAAGCTGTACGCGGGGCTCCTGGGCGTGGGGGACGAGATCCTGCAGGTCAATGGTGCGGCCGTCTCGGGGCTGGGGCTGCCCCGCATCCAGGAGCTGCTGCTCCAGGCGGACACCCTGTCCCTCCGTGTGCTCCGGCACCGCCCGGCGCCGCGGTAGCCACGGCGCGGCTCCTGCAAAGCCCAGCGTGAGGAGGATGAGATCCCAACAGTGCCCCGGGATGCTGCAGGATGGCACAGCACGGACCAAGCTGGCTCGTGGCACCAGGACCTGCCCGGCTCCGGTGCAGGACTTGGCTCCCCACTGCAGTGGGGACAGGTGGCTTTGCCGGCCACCCCAGAAGACAGACCGGGATCAAGGACTCCCCCAGAGAGCTGCCCAAAGTGTGGGGACAGGGGACAGGCCAGCCCTGACAGAGCTGGGCAGGTCTGTCCTGCTGGGCACTGGGGTGACCAGCGAGGGGATGCCCCGTCTCTGTGACCCCAGGAGACACGGGGCTCCCTGCCAGCACTGCCAACCTGCACCCAACAGGCTGCTGTGGTTCTTTTAAATTATTTCGAGCTGAAACCCAAAAATACATCTCTGCAATAACGAAACACTGCCCTTGGCTTGCAGTTGGCATGGAGGGGCTGGGGTGGTGCTTGAGGGCATGGGCGAGGGGGGTGTCTTTGCTGCCCCTTTTCCCAAGGCATTGCTGCATCTGCCTCCTGGCTGTTGTGTGGGAGGGCTCTGGGCAGGCAGACAGGGCAGGGGGCTCAGCCACCTGCAGGGCTTCTCGGAGAGTTTGAGAGGTTCTTTTTTCCAGTAATGGAAGGGGAAACTCATGTGAAAACAAGTCCCTCCAGCAGACAGAGGTGGCACGGCAGCAATGGCTGCCCTGTGCATGGTGGTGCTCCACATCTGGGCACAGCTGCCCACAGTGCAGAGGGGACCCCAGAACTTGCAGCTGCAGCTTATGCCTCAAAAGCCAGGAGGGTGATGCCTGGCAGATGCTGGTGGGAGCTTTTCCCACTCCCTGGTGCCAGGAGAACCGCCCTGCTTGTGCCAGAGCAAGAGCCAGGTGAGAAGAATCAGAGATCTGCACTGCTGTGCCTTTATTTAGTGTTAACGTGAGGGGCACCACCAGAGACAGAAAAGCAAATGTACACAGAAAAGGGTCCAGAGACAGTCGGGTGGCTTGTGGTGATTCCAGCAGCTGGGCCACCCCCTGGACTATGGAAGGAGCAGTCCTGCACAGGAGTCGTTCCTGGAGGATGCACAACCACGCCAACAACAACAGAGGGATCGGAGGTGTGCACACACTGTCTGGCAGCGGGCCCTGCTCCCCGGCCGGACTCGCGCTCCCAGGAACCTGCTCTTGGAGAGGTATTAAGCCCAAGGAGAGCGGCGCAGACGCTGCGATAGCCAGCCTGGGAAAGCAGACACTGCCTGTTCCTTGCAGCGTAACCAAAGGAAAGGGGATGTTCTGCAAGGATAAGGAGCCACTGTGAAATCACATGAGTGCGGGTGGGCGCCGAGGGCACCACGTGTGCGTTAATGGCAAGAGCACCCCGGCGGGCACAGGGAGGCTCGGCCGGCCCTGTCCGGCTGTGGAAGGCACGGTGCCTGCGGTGGGGACAGGGGGCTCACACGGACCCTGGAGGGACCCACAGACACGGTGGGGAGGAGTGTTCAGTCCTGGAGGTAAAGCCATCCGGTGGCGAGCTGCCAAGGTGGGGAGGATGATTTTGGGGACGATTTGCAATTTCAGCAGAAGTCTTTGCATCAGTGCCAATTAACTTCCTCCCCCAGCCCCATCTGGGAGCCATAAGCCAGCCTGTCCTGAGTCTTTTCATGTTTGCAGCTTCAGTATGGGCGCAGAGTGGAGTAAGAAATCGCTTTTGCTTTCCTTAAGAGTCACCCCGCATCCCGCCATCAGTGCCTGCAGCATGACTCCCTTTCCTGCCTGTTCCTCCCCAGTGACACTGCCCAGGTGAGCTTTCTTCACCACATTTCAGTATTGCCCACCTTGCCACTCCACATTCCCCGTACGAGGAGAGAAAACTCAGCTATCTGACACTGCTGAGACAACTCAAGTGACAAACAACTTGGAGGTAACAAAAGGACTGGGAAGGAATACAGGAACATGATACAGCTTTGAATCTCCTGCCTTTTGGTTCCTTACAACAGAGGTGTCCAAACAATAGCAGTTGGGAAAAATTAAGACATTCTATTTACAAGTTCATATGCACTTAAAATACATCATTGAGCACCATTCCTCTGATCATGCATCATCTCGTGCACCCACAGAGAGAGTGGCTCAGTCATCCAAAAAACCTTTAAAGTTTTTTTCCTTAAAAAAAATAAGTTATTTTAGACCTGACAAATCACTTGCCAAAGGGAAGCAGCTGTTAAACAGAAGCAGTGACTCAGTTATACGAGGGCAAAGAAAGCATCAGTCAAAGAACTTTAGAGGCCTGTGTAACGTGGGAGGCAATTTTAAAAGCTTTAAGACACTCCCTCTCTGGCTCACGGCTCATGGCCAGTGCTTGGCGTGTGGCAACCCAAGTTTAAAGCTCTGGGATGTCTAACAGTGCCTGGGTGGCCAATAGCAGGACACAAGACCCTCCGGCTCTGCCTTCTGCCCAGGTGTGGAGGGTGGGAAGGCTCTGCTGCAGCCTCACCGTGCTCTCTCAACACAGAGCTGGCCCATGGGAGGGGGAGATGCAGCATGGGGCAGGAGGAGCGTGGCTGGGAGTCCCCTCCCTCACCACGGCTCGTGGGGTCTCATGCCTCCTGGTAACGCTCGTGGCTGGCACTGGCGACGTGGCTTGTAATGCTCAGTGAATTCATGAATTCCTCCTCCCTGTCCCGTCCTCCCCAGGGCTCGCTGCTCTGTGTCCGCATCCCACCACAGGCAGCTTGGGACTGCTGCGACCAGCTCCTACCTGCACCGGGTGGGAGCGCGGGGCTCGAGTCCCCCTCCAGCTCCCCGGGTCCAGACCTGGAGCCCAGGCCCAGATTGCACCTCACCGGGGGAGGAGGCAGCTCCAGTCCTCCCGCCCCTCTCCCCGGAGCCAGGTGAGATGACGGCGAAGCCGCCCCACAGTCCTCAGAGGAGAATGGTGAGAGCTGGGTGCGGGTTTTCTTGCCGGAGATCTCTGTGGGCGGACGGAAACAGTGAGAGTTTCATTTCCCCGTGCTGCTGGGGTGAGGGGGCAGGGAGGGGGCGTCCCAGGAAGTTCAGTCCATCACAGGACAAAAAACAGGATGAGCACCACCAGCAAGATGACAAAGAGAACGATAATTGCACACCACTGCCGTCGATCTGGAAGGAAAAGGAAGCATTAGTCTTCCTGCTATAGCGGGGAAGGAAAACTGGGGGAGCACTTTCCTTTGCCGTACTGCTAGAAGCTCAATTTAAGCTTAAAGCCATAAAAAGCCAAAACAGCAGTTCCTGTGGGAGCATGCCTCGCTGCAACATACAGTGCCACAGCCTTTCTGCTCCAGGATACATCAGGTTCTAGGAATAACTGTGGGAATTCTGAGGCTTCTCCCCAACCAAGTTCAAACAGATTTGATAAGTTGGTTCAAAAGCAACTGGGAGGAACAAGCAGAGAGCTGCTGTCTTTGCTGCTCATTCATGGCGTAATGTTTGCTAGAGGAACAAGAAGGGAGCCGGTGCAAGCTGCCCAGAAGAGCTCTGCCAGGAAGAGCTTGTGGCAGCTCCTGTAGGAGAGGGCCAGGAATGAGGTTTCCCTGGACATCTTTACACCTCCTTGGCTCAGCACTGCATTGCCTCTGAGAGCTGCTGTCTGCTCCTGTGAGATGATGGTGCAGCAGTGGGAAGAGGGCTCAGCAGCTACCCCAGGAAGAGCCCTCCTGGTTGGCCCTGGTACATGGGATGCCAGTAGAAATGTTCTTTTCAGAACATTCAGAAACACTGCAATGATTCACGTTTTTTCCCAGAGGAAAGGACAGATACACAAGGTTTGCCAGCAGTCGTGCTGCTGGTAACCCAAAGTGCACTGTCAGCACTCCAAGTGGTCTCTCTAGGACTGTATTGCCACCACCTCATAAATCCCCCAGACAGCCCAATGCTGCAGAGCAGGAATGCTTTTCTTCCTGACTGGTTGCTGCCTCCACAAGGTACCAGAGCACCCACTGGAGAGGGGTACTGGAGGAGGTGACGCCGGGCACCCCGCCAGTGCTGGGAGAGGCGAGCCGACGGCGGGGGACTTCCTGGCAGGCACGCCGGGCTTCCTGTTTGCTCTGCCCGTGGCACCCCGCCAGCCCACCGGCTTCAGGCACAGCCTTATAAGGACTTTTCTGTGGGTTCAGCACAGAATTCAGCCCCTTCCTCCACCAGCTGAGAGAGATCTGATCGACAACAGGCCTGCTGGCGCCACCAGCCTGAGGACAGGTGGGATTTGGGAAGGGGCTTGCTGCAGGCATTCTGGTGTGGGGGAAGCCACACGTGGTGACCAGTGTTAATGGCACCTTGGCAGCTTTTGTTCCACAGGCAGCACAGGAAACTGCAGCAGAGCAGGAGGCTACAGAGCTTCCCCTCCTACCAGCTAGAGGGGGATTTTCCCAGCAGTAGCAGCATAAATAGAAAGGCATCTGTAAATAAAACAAAGGCAGCTGCCGGGCCTGAAAGTCTTCCCCCTCGTTCAAGCACTCAGAGCTGCTCCCTCCCCTCTGCTGGGTGGATGGGAACACAGTGTGTCCCAGCCCGAAGGTCCGAGGGCTTGTTTTCCCTTTCCAGGACTGGATCCCACTTCCCAGGACCTACCACTCGTCATGTGAGACACTTTGGCGAGCTTCTTCATGACGTTATCAAGCCGCGACTGAGTGCTGTCTAACTCGTGGGAGAAGTCATCCAGCATCCTGGGGACACAGAAGCAGGACATTGGTCAGCAGGCGGCACATCCCTTTGGGATTTTGCAGTGTGCTCACACACACTGATCAAAACACTGATGTGACCAGAGTATCACACCTTGGCAGAGAAAATGAACGTGCCACAATTTCCTGGAAGCACCCAAGGGGTGAAAAAACCTCCTGAAGCAGGAGCATTGCTTTGGTGGGAAGTAATTTGGGACTCCTGTCAGACTAAGCCCCGCTGTGTGTTTGCAACTGAGCTCTCACACATCTGCAAGGTGAGGAGTGGGAGTTTCCTGCTTACAAGAAGAAAGTCTCATTTATAATCTGTGAAAAGCAGAGACTGGTTAGATCTAGGTGCAAGCTGGGACTTTAAATCTCTTTTCTTGTTCAAGGCTTGCAGTTGAAGCTAAAATCTTGTTTCAGTCATGTATCAAGTGGGAATGTGATCTGCAATTGCTCTGAAGGTGCTTTTTAAGCTCTGCATGGAAGTTGCCCCTTTACTTCCTCTACACAGCAACTGTAATGAGTCTGAAAGCCTTCCTCAATCCATGCTTTGTCAATGCCATTGCACATCCAAAATCAAGGTACCAATCCAATTGTCTCCAACCACTGGGACTATAAAGCTTTATGTGTTTAAAAGGACAGCTTCCTTCGTTTGGAATTCCTGGGCACTTGTTAAACCTTCATTCAGTGGGGAAAAAGGAAGAGTTGTAAAAACCTCACTATGGTAGTTGTGTGCTAGTCTAGCAAGCACTAAGGGCTTGTGTGATTATCTGAAAACAGACACACCACACCGATCTCTTCAGTGAGAGCAGAGGACACTCACACTGCAGGACTTCACACAGGAGGTGGGTTTAAAGTTCCTCCTCTCCATCAAAGAGGACATCACAAGTGACATGGCCCTCCAGACTCCTACCAGCCAAAGAAGGGTTTTCAGGCATGAACCCTTCCAGCCTCTCTGGAAGCATTGCTGTTAGCCTGCACAACTGGGAACTTGTTTGCAAAGGACAAGAACTGGGAGAGAAATCTAATTTATATGTAAATGGGTGGATGCAAATTACTTTGCAAGCTGCCCTTTAACCCTTTGCCTGGGTGAGGGCTATTTTTAGCTTTAACAATGAAGAGCAGCTCTGTGTTGTGTGTTTCAGGCTGGCAAGGAAGAGCTGAGAACTCCCAGCTCCAGGTCAGCACAAAACCCTAAAAGAGTGGGGAAGAGCTCAGCAGCCCCCATTACACAGCACCTCCCTCCTGTTGGCTGCCTGAGGAGTGATGTGTGAAAAGAAGAGAGAAGGAAAGTAAAGCTGGCAGCTAAGCCTGCCCTAGGTCCAGGCTTCCAAATGAAGGAGGCCGCAGGTGGATCCTTGCAGACTGCAGTCCAAAATGCTTTCCAAAGGAAGGCTGGGAGAGGCTGCCCAAGGGACCAGTAAATTCAAGGCCCTAAGAGTGGCAGAGGTAGGTGTTTGAGGACATCCAGCTGTGTTGCAGCCCCACACACGGGTTTTTGTTGCCACATCTCACACTTACACTGCTTGCTCCTCCAGCTCCCCACCAATGCGCTGGGACATGTTCTTCAGCACCCCGATGCTGCCAGAGACCAGCTCCAACTGCTCATCTTGCTGTTCTACAATCAACTGAGGCCAAAGAGAAGGGAAACAGGCAATTACAGGTCTGCCTCCTGCAGCTCAGTTGGAACTAGCCGATCCAGTGCACAGGCACTTGCTGCTCAGCCAACATCAGCTGTTAGGCCTGGGCTCAGACTTAAGCCACCAGGAATGAGGACCACATTCCTAAGAAACGCTGGAGAGGTGACAGCCACAGGAAAGCCTCTGTGGCATGACATCCACATAGCACAGCAGGCTGCAGACTCCAGAAAACCCTGCAAATCCAGCCTCAGCTCAGCCACAGCAAAAGCGACTGTGGGAAGCCACAGGGGTCATCAAAACCTTGGCAAGGTTAGCAGGTACAGCAGTGGACACCTGGGAGTCATGCTGACACTATGCCTGGGAAATGCAACCTGGAACATGCTGCAGCCAACAAGGGGTTAGTCTAAGTAAGACGCTGTTGCAGCTTCTACAGCTAAAAATAGCCAGCCTGGCTTCAAATGTGCCAAAGGAATAAGTCTGCTGATGTTATAAGTCATTTCCAGGGTAGAGTCATGCTAAGGATTAGATTTACCCTAGTTACCTATTTCTGAATCTATTTATCTTCCTAGAGTCAGTAGGTAAAACACATTCGGAAGCCGGGGCGGCGTCACAGGTTAGGAGCTTTAGCAGTTTGCCACCTCTGAGAAGCTGCCTGTGTAAAGGCTTGCAGTTGGCTGGGCTACTGCTGCACAGGGGTCTGTGCCTGGCCTGGGTGCTTCTCCAGGCAAGCTCCCCCGTCAGCTGGGAATTGTCTCGCCAGGGGTTCTCCCAAAGCCCTCACACAGGCTTTCTCACTAATCTCACGGTGACAAAGGCAGGAAAAGGAAGCAGGCACATGCTCCTGCTCCCAGCCTGTTCTGATGGAGATGCACAAGAACAACAGCACTTACTAACCAGGGGAAGTTGCATAAGAGAAACGGGCTCTTTTCTGCTTGCAATCTTTCTGCTCTTCCAAGGATTTCAGCAAGCCTTGTACTATTACAGCTTAGAATGCTACGTCTTCCAGATCATGATGATTGCCTTCTAAACAGAGCAGAAGCCTCATGCCTCAAGGATTAAAAGTTCAGTGCCAAGCTGCATCCAAAGCTGTGCTGTACAAGAAATGCACGCACACATACATGCCACAAGCCAAGAGGACGACCGTCAGGCTCCTGGATCCAGACCAACCAAGGATTTTTTTGGCTCTCACAGCCTGTACTTCAACCCCCCAGCACCCACTTGGCAAGCAAAGCTATTTAGTCTGCATGGTGCCAGCTGCCTTACCTGTTGTTGAGCTTGCTGCTCCTCAATGAAGTGTGAATTTGCTAATTGCAGCTCCCTGTCCAGACGGCTGTATTTGTCGGGTCCAGAGCTCCAACTCTGACTCCCACTCTCTCCCAGGAGTGCCTAAACAGATGCAGAGAGCCCTTAGCAACACCCTGCTGTTTGCTCACAGCCCGTCTACAGGGTGTAGTGGGAAGGCAGACAAGGCAACACTCCTGTACACACATACACGCCATCCCTTTCCTCCTGCTCCATTGCTACTCAGCCAAACTGCTGTCATGAACTAAACCAATACAATGCCAAAATGCCAGCCTGGGAAGTCTGGCATCTGGTATTGTAGATGTGCCTCTCCAGCAGCAGGAGAGCTGGAGTACAGCAGGAGGCGTGCAGAGCACAAAGGACTAGCAAAGGCCTGCTCAAGAGGCAGCACTGTGCTAGGATGTGTGAGCTGGGAAGTATCCAGATGTATTGTGTTCACAGAGGTATAGCTCGAACTGAGCACTGTCCTGCTAAAGACAGGGGCTTAAGAGGGTCTGGATAAAGTACTTAACCAGTTGAGCTGACAGTAAGATAGTGCAATATAACCATAGCAGTGCTGTATGCTTGTGTTCTACGATCCATGCTGCCTGCCCATCCAGCAGGCTGTTCAGGCCTACAAAGTTACACTTGCCCCCTGCCCCACAACCTGGACGAAGCCAGCAGAGAAGTGGCTTTCCAGCCATGTATGTCTGCTCCCTGGAAATGGAGTAACACAGGTGACAGATGCTGGAGAGTGAACATGACCTCTAGGTGAGGAGCTGCACCCTGCAGCACTAGGGATAGGTCAGGGAGCTCTGCCCACCAGTGTGGAGGCAAGGCTGACTCATAGCAAGACCGTCCCAAAGCTCCTGGCCATGGGCAGGAGAGGATGACCAAGTATTTGAGAAGAACAGCAAGGTAATGACCAGGCTTCTCTGTCAGGCTGAAAACAAGACAGTCTCTATGGTTCATCCGCCTTATAATGTTCAAGGAGGGGTGAGGAAAGCAGACAGACTGACCATGCAGGAAGCCAGCAAGACATCTGGCTTTGTCTGCCCCTGCAACACCGAGCAAGCTCCTGGTTCTCTGCTACTGCTTATTATGCCATGCGCTAGTTTTGCTGCAGCTTTGACAGGAAGGCCTCTGTTTGGCAGCCTTAGCTGTGATGGTCAGGCTGCCACTAGCAGCCCCTCAGACAGAGAGTCCAACAGCTTCTGCAGCCCAGCACAAGCCTTGTGGTCTGGAGGGAAGGCAAGGGGCTGGGAAGGGAGAGGAAGGCAGCAAGGGGAAGTCAGTTTTCCTGACCAGATGTCGCTGTGTGAGCTGGGCCATATGGTCTCCCACAGCCAGCAGGAACCCTGTGCAAAGGGAAGCAACAAATCGCAGGGCAAACTACATACTTGTTTGAGCAAGGGTGTCAGGGACTTTGCTGCTTCGAGTGTTTGCCAAGCACGTCAATTAGCCCTGTGACAAGCTCAGGAATCAGCTCTCTGCTTCTCAGTGGCTTGTTGCAGTTTGTAATTTTTGCCACAAGTGGTAAGGCTGATGCAGAACAGGCAAGTTAACTGTGCACATCAACTTTACTGAGATAGCTCTGGGAGTCAGCTCTGAGATCTCCTTACAGACTCCCTGTCAGCTGGGAAGGAGCACAAGCAGCATCTATTTCTATTCCTTAGATTACAAGTGCAGACAACCCAAGACTCCTTGAGTTTCCTCCATCTTCTTACATGGCTATTATGAAAGGCAGCTGTGTGAAAGGATATTGCACCATCTTGGCTCCTAAATCCAGCAGAGAGCAGGATTACATTCACTGACATGGATTCTGAGGCGGTTCCCCCCGAGGAGGAGGGAGATTTCCCTTTCCATGGGATGATGCAACGCTGACAGCTGTACACAACCAGATCTGAAGACAGAGACAGATGGCAAGTGCTGACTTACTGCTTTGAGAGACAGGCTTGGAAGAGGGTGGCAGCAATGTGCCTGTGAGAACGAGTCCTCCCAGGTCAGCCACACACAGCTCAGCTGCAGTGTGCAAGCCCCTTCTCAGAACAAAGGTTTGTAAGGGGATGAAATACAGACAGGATATACATTGTAATAGATATATACAGCCTGTTTCTGGTTCTCACCTGCCTGTTTTTTCTTTCAGCCAGTGCTTGCATGGAGGAGTTTGACATCTGATCCTTCATATCCTGTTTTTCAACAAAAGAAACAGCATGTGAGTATTGGATTTGAGGTGACAGGCAGTTACAGGGCTGTCTACACACACTAAGGCTTCTATAAGGGGAGTGAGGGAAGAGAGATTTTCTTTGAGAAAACGTACAGTTTTGAAGAGTCTGGAAAGATATTGCAGAAAGTTTCACTGCAGTTCATATTGTTTTACTGAGGCTAGAATCAATGGCAATGAGGTATTTTGAAAATATTCCCTACTCACTTAGCTCCACTACAGCCAGAAACACTTTGATTTGTATAATAAACTAATATTCCCATTGACAGAGCATAAGGAAGAGTAATGTTTGTCAAGGCCTTGGAAGCCTGTAACCCCCTGTGCTTTATTCCCAGGTTTCATATTGCATAAGATGAGGTACGATTCCTGTCCTGTGGCCATCCTCTCTGACTGGGCCTACATTTTCTCCTACCAATTAATTTTTGCTGTGGCATTCCTGCAGAAGGTCATTAACCACAGAATGCTCCCCATCTCAATGTAACACAGTCTAGTTTCTACAGATTAGCAAGTAGTCGACGTGACCTGGCAGGGGTTGATCCACCAGCACAGTTCTGGTGTCACCAGAGCATTCAGGTATGTTTTACTCTTCAGAGATGTGGAACACATCACTGAAGGCACTGGATCCCATTGGTTACATCTCACTGGCTCATGCATGTGCTGCTGCACATCCCGAATCTCCCCCTGGAAACTGGACATCAGCTGCACACTGCCACTAATGAATTTCATTTACCAGTAAGAGACACTGCTCCAAAACCCATTAGCCAGCAGTTTTCAGCCAGGGAAAGAGGACCAGAGAGCAGGCTTGCCTGATCCTGCCCGTTTGGGAGTGGACTACACTGAGGGCAAGGCAGTGAGCACATGCCTGCTACGTGGGGCCAGCACGGTTTTGGGATCAGTTCCCAGGTAAGCCTTAGGAACTGCGCCCAGACCGCAGGACTGCAGGCGGGGTAACAAGGCTGCTGCCAGCCACAGCAATGCATTCTGTGGAGCAGGAACATCAGTCATGAGGGGCAGCAGAAACTCAGTGTAGCTATTAATAGAGAGAAAACTTCCTAACTAGCAGCTTGTTACCAGGCAGTGATGTTTTTGGGAAGACATTTCTTCTCTTTTTATGGCCACCAAGTTGTTAAAATCCCCTTTTAGCTTCTGAAGTGTGAGCTTAAACTAAAAAGAAATCTTCCTCAAGTTAAAAATAAATCTAGTGGTTGTTTAGACTATTTTGCAGGGGTAGGAAGTTGAAGTCACCATGTCAATAAAGCCAGGCTTTAACCATCTGTCAGTGATCAAAGTGGTCTCTCTGTTTTTGAAAACTAGTGCTACAAGTGGCCAGGACAGCCATGACTTCCCTCAATTCTGAAGGGGGGCTCCAGCCTCCCCCGCATCGCAATGGGCTCTTTACTCTTCCTCTCCAGTTACTACATGTTCCCAGGCTCACTGTTGCAAGACAGGCGTGAAAGTATCAAGGGGCAGCAGCAGAGAAGGAGGGAATGCCATGGGGCACCTGTACCCACAAATCCACCTAGGCAGCCCCAGGCAGGAGTGCACAGGGAAGAAGAGGAAGCCTGGGACAGAGCAGGCAGCAGGTTTATTCTCTGCTCCCAAGCTTTCCTTTGTTTAACCACCTCATCAGCCCACTGCCTTCCCCAGGCTGTGACCCCAAGCCCACACTCCTTACCCTGACCACCTGCCGCGTGCTGGTGATGAAGGCTTTCCGGATGCCCAGCTCTGTCGCATCGAGGTTGAATTTCCTTGGGTTTGCCTCAACAATGCGTGGGCACCGAGTCAAGGAGTCCCCAGAAGCAGTGTTGGGTACACACACACAAACCCCTGAGTGTGCCAAGTGGCCATTGTTCTGTGCCTGTTCCCAAAATTTGATTAGCAAAGTACAGAACACTGGACGGAAAAACAGGCACGGCAGGAATGTGCTGTGCAGTACACACGCCAGTGGAAGGTTTCTCTTTTCCATGTGTTTTTTGGTTCTGTGATGCTGTGCAGCGCTTTCAGGAGTGCTCAGATGAACACAAGGGAAAAGGAGTATTTCTGGAAGCCAGCCTGAAGTATGACTGACTCTGCAGAAATCCAGATTCATACAATACAATAGGCTTTCTAGAACAAAGCATCTTAGAATATACCTTGTAGAGAGGGAAACAAAAAGACAAAGGGAAAATCCTTGCCTTAATTTCTCATTTGCAGTTTGAGAAAAGCTGATGTAAATGCAAAATTCAATTGCAAATAATCCTGATTTCTGCAAAAAGTGGCAAGCACTGGCACTCGGGTATTTAGTGCAACTTGGGAACTGCATGCCCCTACCTCCAAAGGACCACGGAAAGGATATTAATGGTTTCATCCAAATCTTCCAGGTCCCACTCAATGCTCCGCAGGTTGTTCCTGAGCTCATTAGTGGTCCAGTCAATTTCTTCTCTTGTGGCGATGGAGGGATTCTGCAAGAGCATTGTCCACCTCTGGAAGAGCCCCTGGGCAGTGTTCACAGCTTTCTGCACCTCCCTGAAGCCGGGGTGAGTGAAGAGAAACCAAGGAATTATCATCAGTTGCCCTGCAGCAGTGACACTGGGACAGCCCTGTGTCCAGCTGAGCAGGGAAGCCACAGCTTCCTTCCAAACACCTTTCCTTCAAACAACTAGTTTGTTTTGTAAAATAAGGATTTGCCCTACCTCCTGGACAATCCTGGCTCTTGCTGCAGCACAAAGTGCTGAGCAGCAACAACTTGCAGCTATTAATGAAGGGACCTACTTCTTCAGGGGAAGCTGCTGCTGAGTGTCACACAGGCAAGCCGGGGCAGAGGGTCTGAAGAGGCAGCTCTTTGGCAATCCATGTTTTGCATTCCTCTCAATAGTTTTTTCTCTGAATGCTCTTGACTACCCACGTAAGATACCCTAAGGGCACACAGAGTTACAGGAACTGTCCCCACAACACAGCCAGGCAGACTGTTGAGTGCAGCACTGTTTATTTTAATTCAGCATTAAAAAAAATACACAGCCCTACTTCGCTGGCTTAGGGAACACAAGTTTTTTCTGCTGCTCTAAGCTCTTTTGGAGATGGGTGTATTCACAGCAGAGGAAGGCTTTGCTGACAGCACTGCTTTGGGAGAAGCAGTTTGTAAATTTGAGTTGTGAACCCTCAGAGTGGTTATCTGTATTTACAAACTCCAGGATCCTGAGCTATGGACTGCTCCCCCAGGTTCACAGGGAGCTGGGATAAGGAATGAAGTCGAGGCCAGACTGTGCTGGTGTGAAAGGTGGCCACCATGAGCTCACACACAGCATCCATGTCAGATGCAGGTGCTTCATCCCAGTGAAGGAGAGCAGGCTAACACCAGGAGAAGCCCAGGACACATGAACTGAGCCCATACCCTGCAGGGGTGCCAGGACTGCAGCTCCCTATGTTACACCAGGGCCTGAAGTCCTCAAATTGCTGCGTAAGCTGCAGTTTCTCAGCACCCCAGTGTGTGCCTCTCCTCTTTCTGCACGCCTACGGCTCCGAGTCTGCCACATCAAGTGCCCTAAAGTCAGCAACCCACACTGAGGATCTGGAAAACTTCATTCCCTACACTACTTGCCAGAAGTACTTTCAGTATTGTTTGGGGTTTTTTTTGTTTTTTTTTTTTGCTTTTTGTTTTTCTTTCCCCCTGTGAACACACTTGTGGAAGTACCCAGAAACAGGAATGTAAAGCACAGTCCTCTGATGGGAAGTTACAGACACCAGGAAAGCAAACTAAATGTAACTCTGGTGGTTCCACCACCGCCAGCCCCTTGGACCTGCCAGGTAATAATTAACTCTGGGAGTGGCAGCACATCCCCTCTCCCTCCCTGCCCTTCCCCAAACATCGTGGGAACCTCTCTGGAAAGTCTGACAGGACATTTGCTCCCCACCCATGGAGAGTCTTATTTTTTCCCCTTAGCACCAGTTCAACCTGGCAGAGGGACTCACTTTCCCTGGCTGCACCAGCATCCCTCTTCCCACACCTCCTCTGCTCCCATGGCTTTCCCCACCACTCCCCTATGAGCCCCTCTCCTCAGCATGGAGGAGAAGACATGGAGCAGAAGATCATCCCCCAGCCAAACCTGAAGGTGGCCTTGCGGTAGTGTTTAGAGACCGAAGTGATTTCAAAGAATGCTAGAATAGGTGGAGTTGGAAGTGACCTCTGGAGACCATCCAGTCCAACCTCCCTGCCAAGGCAGGGTCACCTGGAGCAGGTGACCAGGAATGTGTCCAGGTGGGTTTTGAATGTCTCCAGAGAAGGAGACTCCACGACCTCCCTGGGCAGCCTGTTCCAGCAGTCTGCCACCCTCAGTGGAAAGAAGTTCTTCCTCCTATTGTGGAACTTATTGTGTTTGAGTTCACAGGCACTGCTGCTCATCCTGTTGCTGGGCACCACCGAACAGTCTGGCACCATCCTCCTGACACCCTATTTTGTGCATTAATGAGATCCCCTCTCAGTCTTCTCTTCTCCAGACCAAAGAGGCCCAGCTCCCGCCGTCTCTCCTCATTAAGGAGATGCTCCAGACCCCAGCACATCTCAGAGGCCTCTGCTGGCGTCTCTCCAGCGGCTCCAATGGCGCTACTTCCACCCTATTATTAACTACAACTTTCCTTTGACCACCACCTCTGGCTTGCGTTCGCCTGCGTTCAGGCTCCTACGCGCTCGCTTCCTCCCACGGCCATTGTCTGCCCCACGGCCTGCCGCCGCTCCTCTCCCCGTTCCCACACGGACACCGCGGCCTGCCAGGCCTGCCGGGGCCGCCCCCCCCGAGCCGCACCTGCAGCCGGGACCGGGGAGGCCCAGCCCTGCCCACCCCCGTGCCCGCCGCCACGGCCAGGCCGCCCGCGCTGCCCCCTCAGCTCCCCGTGGGGCCCGCCCGCCATTTCCTCCTCCCCACACAGCGACCCCCGGCCCGCCGCTCGCTCCCCTCGCCGCGGCCCGGCCCTGCCCGCCCTCTCCGCGCCCGGGAGCGCCCCCAGCTCCTTCCCCCGTCCCTCTGGCCGCGCCGCGGAGCCGCCCCGGGCCGGCGCTCACCCCTTCACCACGAAGAAGGGGTCCTCCATCGACATGGCGCTGCCGCCGCCGCCGCCTCACGACGCGGCCGCCCGCAGGCCCCGCCCCCTCACACAGGCCACGCCCCTCACACAGGCCACGCCCCTCACAGAGGGCCCGCTCCCTCACACAGGGCCCGCCCCTCACACAAGGCCCCGCCCCCATTCGAGAGGTCACGCCCTCTTGGAGAGTCAATACCCCTTCGTAAGGCCACGCCCCCTCAGTAAGGCCCCGCCCCCTCGGGACCCGCCCCCTGGTGCCTTCCGTGGAGGGGCGTGGCCGGGTGACGTCACCGCGGCGCGCGGCGGGACCGGGAGCGCGCCATTCCCGGCGGGATCTTGGAGCATTCCCGGCGGGGTCGAGGGCCGTTCCCGGCGGGATCGTGGGGCATTCCCGGCGGGATCGAGGGGCATTCATTTCCCGGCGGGATTGAGGGGCATTCCCGGCGGGCTCGCTCCCGGCGCTCCCAGGACCCGCGGTCCCTCCCACCCCGCACCGAGTGGGTCAGGCTG
>JAWWEW010000006.1:29143166-29327617 GCA_035583185.1 Anabacerthia variegaticeps | reverse complement strand
ATTCCCGGCGGGATCGAGGGGTTATTCCCGGCGGGATCGAGGGGCATTCCCGGCGGGATCGAGGGCCGTTCCCGGCGGGATCGAGGGGTTTTTCCCGGCGGGATCGAGGGGCGTTCCCGGCGGGATCGCTCCCGGCGCTCCCAGGACCCGCGGTCCCTCCCACCCCGCACAGAGTGGGTCAGGCTGGAAAGGGACCACGGTGGGGCCATCCGGTCCCTGCTCAAGCAGGGTCATCATCCCAGAGCACGCAGGATTGTGTCCAGGCGGCCCTGGAGTGTCTCCAGTGAGGGACACTCCACACCCGCTCTGGTCCCTGTTTCAGAGTGCGGCCACCGCACAGCAAAGTTCTCCCTCGTGTTCGGGTGGAACTTCCCATGGACCAGCTTCTGCCCTCTGCCTCTTGTCCTATTGCTGGGCACCCCCGGGAATAGCCTGGTCCATCCTCCTGGCACCCTCACTTTAGATATTTATACAAATTAGTGATGTCCCCTCTCAGTCACCCCTTCTTGAGGTTGAACAGGCCCAGCTCCCTCAGCCTTTCCTCCTAAGAGAGATTTTCCAGACCCTTGACCAACTTAGCTCTCCACTGGACCTGCTCCAGGAGCTCCATGTCTCTTGTTTGTGGAGCCCAGAACTGCCCACAGTACTCCAAATGTGACCTCACCAGGGCTGAGCAGAGGCATGGGATCAGCTCCCTCGGTGTCCTGGTCTCAGCAGCCCTACCATGACAGATTCCTTCCCACAGGAGTCCACAGACTGGGTCACCAGCGTGGCTGTGCCACCAGCAAGACAGTGCAAAAGGCAGTGCGTGTCCCATTCCTTGCGTTATATGGATTAAAAGAAAAAAGAACACAAAGCAGCCTTCTTAGAGAAGAGAAGTAGTGAGGGAAGGAGTTCAACCACCTACTGCTCATTTCTATTCTGCACCCCACACTGGAGGCACCTTGCTCACTCCTTGCTGATCCTTTATCCTAGTTGATAAAATGAATAGCATGCACTTGCCAAGAGGCAGAGGGAACTTCCAGCTGCAGGGAAGCTCCAGCATCTCTTCCTGCAGCACTAAGAGGCCCAATGTCCCTCTTATTCTGCATGCCAGAGCCTTGGCACTGTGGGGTCCCATCCTGCCGTGCTGTCCCTACCACGGTCCCCAGCAGGAACAGCTCATCCAGGCTGTGTTCCTAGCCAGTGTGGGAGGAAAAAGGAGGGAGTGACAAGCAGTCTGCTTGGCTCCTGCTCCCCTTCCTGCCCCAGGAAGGCACAGGCACTGCTTCCTTCCTCCTGCCTTGTGAGGGGTGAGAACAGCCCTGTGCCACTTGGCTCTAGTCCATCCCAGGGTGCGGATCCCTCCTTCCCTCACTCCCACCTGTCTTAAATCTCTGGGCTCTGACAGCTGCGAGCACAGGTAGCCCTGGGCTTGGAGCATCTGACAGGAGGGGAATGGAGCCTGCAGAGCACTGCGGGATGTTCCCATTGTATAGACAGAGCAGAGATCCCTCTGCATAGGGATGTCCCTGCCTTACTGTCTGGCATAAGGATTGACTTTGCAGAGGTTTGACCAGGAGGAATGCCTCAAATTTTGACCAAAGTGCACATCCCTGCCTGAACTTCCCAAATGTGGCAGTGGTCCAGCATCCCGAGCAAAGGCAGTGCCAGTTCACTAAGGGAATGGGCACAAACCTCACTGGCAGAGGTGCCTCCTCAGCATGGGAACTGGATACCTGGCTTTTGCAATCCCAGCAGTTTTCCTCACCAGTGTGGGGAGGGAAGGCTGTGGCACATGTTGAACCGGTTTCTGCAGTTTTGGGGGTGAGAAATCCTCCTCCTGCTCTGGCCAGCCCCACACCAGGTGTGGTGCAATAGGTGGCAGCTTTAGGGCTGGCATTGGCTGGCCCTTCCTTGCTGCATCTTGGATGGTTTTCCCACGCCAGCAGGTTTTGGGACATCCCTGCCAAACATGTGCTGAGCATGGGAGGTTCCCTCCAGGGACAAATAGAGTGCCACGGAGTCACCAGGCCAGTTTGTCTGTCCCTGTCCCCCAAAGGCCTTGTACTCCCCAAAATCTCATGATCCTCCCATGACTTCCACATATGTGTCCCCTGAAACATTCATTGCACTGGGAATGAAAAAGGGAAAAGCTCCTGTAGCCTCTTAGAGTTAGTAGCTAGGAATTTCAGATATCATTTAATAAATTATGTGAACACTTTATTCAATTAATTGAAAATGTTTTGGGTTTTTTTTTTACAGGATCGTTTATGTTGGAAAATACCTCTAAGATCATCAAATCAATTTGTGAAAAAGTATAAAGCTTCACAGAGCTGTTGAGGGCAGAAAGTAAGGGGGTTTACTGAAATTTAGGGAAGTGGCAAACTTTCTAGGAATAAAAAGGGCAACCAGGTCTTTGGTGCTGGGAATTAATTTATGTGATGCAGTAAATGATTTAATTTTCACCTGAAAGCCACTCCAACCACGCTGTTACGCATTTTTTAGAATGGGAGCATTTTTGTTGTTCCCTGTGAGGAGCTCTGATTGTTCATTGGGAAGCAGTGAGGAGTGTCTCAGGAGCTGTTTGGAATGCTCAGCTAACCTATTCCTCCTGGGAGAGGAGCGCTGGGTGCACAGCACACAGCTGCAGAACTGGTCAGGAAAGATCTGATGAAACACTTCTGCACCAAAAAGTGCCAACTCGTCAAAATCCCAGCTGTCTGCAGGAAAGAGCTGGGCTCCCTGGAACTTTTATCAGGAAAATCTTTGTGGCGTGTGTGTACATGCACAGGGGTGTGGGGGTGTGTATGTGATCCCATACCAGCCTGGTGCAAAAGAATTTTGGTGTAGAAGAGGTGCCTCTTCCTCTGGGGAAAAGCTGCATTGGTTTGAATTTGGATTTATAAAAGTAGAAGGGACTTCCCCCTGCCCCGTGAGAAGGTTTTACAGCTAAAGGAAGAAGTGCTAAAGAGTTTCAGATGCTTTGGTGTTTTTCTTCCACATTTGCATTTTTAGTGAAAATTGAAAATTTTCAGTGGTGGTTTTAAGAGGATTAGGACAGTGATAACGATACAAAACACTGGTCTGTAGCTAAATATTCAATGTTGTGGTGGACAGCGAGGGTTTACAGCAGATCCTGAGGGTTTTCATCAAATCCTACCCACTCATGGCCTCTCTGTGTTTGTAATGAGGTGTCCTGAACCTCGCTTTTACAAATCCTTGTGGGTTTCACCGAGAGGCACAAAGGGGACAGATGATAGGAGGCTCAGCCTGTGACACAGTGACCCTATGGCAGCAGCTCCGAGGTGTTAAAAAAGATGCTGAGATGTGGCTGCTCCTTGCTGAGAAGAAGGCTTGGATGCTGGATGCTCCCAGTGGAGCTGATGGAATGGGTTTCCTTAGCCTTGCAGTTGTTTGAGAAGGAGTGAAACCTGATCAAAGCTTCTCCTGGGGGTTGTGGCTGTCTCCTGTGGGCTCTCGTTGTCTAACAGAGCTGGTTCCATGCCACAGATGTACTCTCAGATGGGTTCCTAATAGTGCAAGGCCTGTGTGCAGTGCAGACTGACAGGGCATCTAGAGGAAAAGTGGTAAAAATGCCATCAAATATGGCATATATGAGCAAATGCAAGGTGATAATTCATGGTAGGATGCAGGGTGACTATTCAAAATAAGGGTTGTTTTGGAGAAGATTAATTTTCCTCTTTGCAGTGCATGACCAATCAGTTATTTAATGACGGTGAAAATGGGGAATGAAATTGAGGAAAGGTGATACTGTTTTTTGCAGGCTGAATCCCTAGGACTGGCTGCTATGAGATGTCAGGAATGTTCAGAGCTTACTTGGATCCAAAAAGATGTTGTTAAATTGCAGGAGTAGCGAGGTGCTGGACTGCCAGAGTCCTTATTACTTACATAAATAAGTGAAATTAGAAGGAACTTTTCTCCAGCAGCCTTTCCTTATAACCTTCCTCTTTATCTTTGTGTCCATGGATGACCTCTCCCAACTCCCCACAAACCAGGTGAAGGACGAGCTGGCCGGAGGAAGGTCCTTACAAGAGGGAAGGAGCACAGATCAGCAGGAACAGAGGCAGTCAGTGCCTGCTGGCAGACACAGATGTTTTATTTTGCAGTTCTCCTCGATGGTGGGAGGAGGGATTCGACACAGAAAGCATTTGCTCTGCCCTTGGAGATGATCTGCTCTGCCCTTGCTGCTCTCAGCAGTGGTTGCTATTCTGTGGTGCGATTTTCTGGCAAGTCCCAAAGACCCTGGTCCCCCTGGGGGTCCTTGAAGGAAGCAGGCAGCCTCTCCTAGGATAACAGCTCCACGGCTCCAGAGCATCATTGTGCAGCCTCCCCATCCTGCCTGAGTGGGAAGCAGTCGCACAGAGGACACATCTGCACTCTGGGATGCGCAGAGGGCTGCGGTTCTCATTTGCCCGATGGCTACAAGGAAGGTGACATTGAGATACAGGGAGAGGAAAAAAAATAATTAGGCTGAGACTCCTCTGGGCAGAGGATGTACCCTGTGGATTGCTGAACTGTGACCGTGGCTGGCTCCATGTGGAATGTGCAGGATTAATTGGAGATGTTTAACCCCAGCTACCGAGGCTGCCACCTTCTTTTGCACAGAGTTTGCTCAGGAGCAGATTGCTCCAGTCAAAAACATCAGCTCTGCTGGGCAGCCAGAGGATCCTCTGCGGGGCTGCATCCCAGAGCTGTACTGCTTCTTTTCCCCCTGGACACAAGGCAGCCTTTGGAAGTGGGTCAGGACCCATTGCAGGCATATCAGAGAGGGAAAAAATATACAGGAAGGTAGACTACAATAGAAGGGTTGTCTGATAGGAAACTCTGGACAAATAAATGCATTTTTTTCCCCAGGAAACCCAAACCAGTTCCATAAACCACTGAAAGATGTGGGGCCACATTTTTCCAAGGGAAACGGCAGCCTGAAAAAACTGATAGCTGGGAGTGGGATTTTTTTCCCCCTCTCTTTGTGTTTGGAGAGGTTGCTGGAGGAACAGCAGGATATCTGATGGGCAGAGGCTCTGGGTCACAAGTCTCCAGGGAAGCGAAGGGAAATCCCAAGCCAGTGGCTCAGAGTGAGAGAAGGGAAATTTTAAATCCTTAGCGTAGGGGGAAAAGGGGGAATCCCAGGTCACAGGTGAAAAAGAAAAAAAAAAAAGATATATAGGAAAGAGTCCTGCCTGTCTAGGGTATCAACACTATAATTTCTGTCAACGGGAAGGGGGTTTTAACCCTGGAAAAATGCTTTGCTTTCTAGTACGGGGCTATGTTACAGGCTCACACCTCATTGGGGTTTCAGGGCGGGTGAGGGAGCTGCTTCCTCTCCTTTCGGTTTAGGTCTGTAGGTCTGTATTGATTTGTTTGTATTTTTTTCGCTTGTGTTTGGTTTTCATTCACCAGCGATAGTGGTCAGCGCTCTTGGCTGTGTTTTGGGTTGTTTCCAGCTCTTCTGACCTTATCTCCAAGCACGGATAAACCAGAGCGGTTGGGAACCCTGGGGGATTAGTTACTGATATCCGATTGCTGCAGGTCCTGACCGCATCCATGCGAATCATCGATATTTCTGGAAAAAAAAACAACCACAAACAACCCTCCTCCTCCACCTCCCCAGCGCTGCATGGGTCCCTCACAATTCAGATATTTATTCCCATCCAGAAAAGAACTCAAGCTGTGGATGGATTCCCATTTGTAAACGTTCCTCCCTGTCCTGTTTCATTTACGTCAGCAGTCGCTGGGGATGCGCCTGGATCTCCCTGGGGCTTTGGCTGTCCTGAAGCTCTGTTTTTGCTGCAGACAGCTGCTGGTGCAAAGGCTTTTGCCCCAACCCCACTTTTGGTGACGGACATCTGGTTAATTTGTTCCTCTTCCCAGAGAGGGTCTAACTCATGAATCCTGGTCCAAACTGAAGAGAGAGGGAATGATGCGCAGCAGTGGTGCTGGGACAGCCAAGGGAAGTGATGGATGACTTCGACTCGTGCTTTGAGAAGACCCTAATTTCACCATCCATCCTACCCGGAGGGTTTTCCACCACTTTACTGCATCTGGCTTCCCCCTGGGGCCTGGCCCGCACATTTGGTGACAGCGAGGGACTGGCGGGGGGGAGGTGGGGAGGCGGACAGGCGCCGCTGTCGGAAGAGGCTCCTGCTAACCACATCCTCATCCCACGGGCCTGCGCGGGTCGGGGCGGCCGTGCTGTGCACCAGATGGCCGTGCCAGGACGGCTCCCAGCCCCGCCGCCGCCGCGGGGCGGGGGGGACAGGAGGACCCGGTGCCGCCGGAGCTGGGGATGCAGGCAGCCGGCTGGGGATGCATCCCCCGCATCCCACGCTGCTCCCGGCCAAGATGCAACCGCACGAACCCCCCAGCGAGCTTCCCGGCGCCGACCTCCTCTGCCCGCCGTCGAAGGCGGCTTTAAACGCCTCCCAAAAAGAAAACCCCGGTGGTGTGTGCGCAGCCCTGTGCGATTATTATTTGTACCACAAGCTGCTTCCTCCCGCGAGCTGCTTTCATCTCGCTTTGTTTTCCTTTCCAGGTGGGGCCGTGGGCTCCCCGCTGCTCGGCCTCCGGGGCTGCCTCCTCTGCCGGCCGCAGCTTGCTGGCGGAGAGGCCACCTTTGTCTGCCAGCCAGCCAGCCAGTCAGCCCGTCCGCCCTCCTCCTCCTCCTCCTCCTGCCAGAGCTATTTCGGGAAACAGCAGCTGAGCCGGAGGATTGTTAATTGTTCGTCAAACCCCCTTTCCAGCCTGGTTGGATCACATGAGGAGATTAGAGCGCCCGTCACACCCTTTCCTCCGCCTCCTTCTCCTGTATCCCCCCTTGACCCGGAGGGATGGGGCGGCGGGGGGGCAGTGCCCCTCCTGCGGGCAGAGGGACTGACGGGAGGCGCATCCAGCTGTCCGGGATGCTGGTCCCACCGACGGGACGGCTCCCACGCCGTGCCCAGCCGTGGGTATCGCAGGGATGCTGATGCCTAAAGACATCAATGCCGAGCCGTGGGTGTCGCAGAGGTGCCCTGCTCAGGGGGCAGCGCCGGCGGCATCCCCTGCCAGCGGGGCCGCTCCGGGGGCAGGCAGGAGCCCAGCGCAGGCAGGAGCCCAGGGCAGGCAGGCAGACAAAGCCACCCCAGGCGCTGACCTCAGAAGCTGCCATGTGACTGCCTCAAACTTACTAAGGCATGACATCAGCCTGGGAGGGAGCGGCAGGGCTGCCACCAAAATACCGCCTGGCTTCAACCGGGCTGCCTGAGCGCTGCTCCTGCCTCTCCTGCCTTTCCCTTCCATGGATCCCCCCCCCAAGGGAAAGAAAACCATCACCCCAGCTCTTTGCAAAGGGCATGAAGAGCAGGGCAGATGCCAAGGCAGGGCTTTAGTCCCCTGGGAATAATATGCTGATGGTCGTGCCTGACACCAGGCATGGTGTTGGTGGGTGAAATGGTGGTACTGGGTACAAGCTCTGCTGTCTGACATTGTGCACTTCTCTTCTTCTCTCTGCCAGCTCTCTGAGCACTAACAAGGATGAGGGACCACTCAGTACCCACCCCTATCCTGCTAAACCCTGGCCAGGGCAGGGATAGGCTGCTGACCTGCCTGCTCCTGGGCAGGGGAGGTAGCCAAAATGTGGTGACTGGAGAGAAATGGTGCCTCATGCCATAGGGGTGAGGTGGTGAGTGGCAGAACAGGTCAGTCCGCTCGGATCCGGGCATCTTCACCCAGCAGAGCTCCCATGCTGTGTCTCCTCCACCTGCACTCGGCTTTTTCCAGCCGGTGTGATGACTTTGCACTGCTGCTCTTGATCCGGCATCTGAGTCCGGATATACCCAGCTGAGACGGATCAAACCTGGCTTTATCCTTCTGACCCAGATCACCTCTGCGGAGGATGCAGGTGCCTGGATCCTGCAAAGAGCAGTCCCAGAGCAACACACCTGGTGATGCACAACCCTCTTTCCAGGGGCACAGCTGAACTTTGTGCCACTGAGGGGACACCAGCGGTGGGCAGACATGCTGGCTGCTGTCCAGGAGCTGTGACTGCAGTCCCAAACATCCAAGCTCAGACCTGCCCTGGCTGGTTAGACTGACCCGAGGGCTTAGGCCAGGGTGTTGCCAGCCCTCTGAGGTGCGGGGAGCAGGTTTGTCGGGTCTGAAATCCCTTGGTTCCCACCGCTGGGACTCGCGTCCCTTCTGCCTCCCACGCCGGGGTGTGGAGGGGACAGCCCTGCTCCCTTTGGCCTGGAGAGGCTCACCCTGGTGTGGGCAGGGGGAAAGCTGGGACCAGCTGTTTTGCCTGTGTGGTTGAGTGTGCTCTGCTCTAGTCCTTTCAGGTGGAGTGTGGCAGGTTTGGTGGAGGGGGTGGGCATTCCGAGATGTCAACCCTCAGGCTGACCTGCTGTTGTGTCCGACACCCAGAGAGTGGCATTTGAGGTTTTCCAGCTACGTTGGAGCAGGAGGAAAACATGCATTTGCCCTGAGTGTGGTTTTTGGTTTTTGTTTCTTTTGTTTGGGTTTTTTTTCTTTTTTTTTTGAGAAAGCTCTTTTTATGACAACTCTGTCTTGGTGTGGCTGAATCTTCACCCATTTTTTGTTACAGCTGATACCAGCCACCCTCTTGTCCTTCCAGCATGGTGGCAGATCCTGCTAGTAAACCTGTGGCTTTCCCTTGGGGGAGTCTGCAGATTAATCCCTTGGAAGGAAAGGGATTGAAGCGAGCTGTCACTGGGAACGGAAGCTGATAACTCTGGGGCAGCACACTGAACTTCCTTAATTTTGGGCCCTTTCACTTCTCTCCTTGCAGGTGGTTGTTACTCCTTGGTGGAAGAAGGAGGGTCCCCACTCCAAGCCCTGAAAGACCCTCTGAGCTTTTTTGGAGGCTTCCCTGATGCCTGGAGCTGTGTCTGGGGGTATCCGTGTTGTCCCCTGTGTCCCCCAGCCACCAGGCTGGTCCTGCCACCAGCTTTCACAGCTACAGCTGAGTGGGGTTTCAGTTCCCAAACAAAGTGCTCTGGCCTGCCACAGTCCCCTGGGGATGCTGATGGCCTGTTGTCCTCCCCCATCCTCCCTTGTAATCCTTCCAACCCACTTTGTGGATCTTCCTCTTCTGCCCTGGGCTTTCTGAGAGCTCTGCTGCCAGAGCCTTGGAGCAGAATTCTGCCTGGCAGCTGGGCAGGGATGCCTTTCTGCTCCATGTCAGGGCAGATTTTCCCTGAAATACTCAAAGACACATTTCCCCCTCCAGCCAACACCAACACCAGTTCATCCTCTAACACAAGAAGATGTCAGAGATGGCTGAAATTGCGGGAATCCTTTTATAACCCCACAAGAGAGGGGTTGATCTTGGTTTCATTTATTGTTTTTTTGGGTGTTTCTTTTTCCCCCAGGAAGGTTTCAATCGCTTTGCCCGAAATTCCTATCACCCTGACTGGGGGCGAGGCCGGGGGGTGGTGCGCAGCCGACGGGGTGGGCCCCACCTCCCGGCGCGCCGCGGCGTTGCCGCTTTAAGGGCGCCCTCGGCGGGGCGAGCGTTCGAACGCGCAGCGCCGCGCTGCCATTGGCCGGCGCGCGCGCGCGGGGGCCAGCCGGCGGTTGGAGCGGCCGGCGGCGCGCCCTGATTGGCCGAGGCGGGGGCGGTATAAAAGGCGGGGCGGGCGCGTGGGCCCGCTCAGTCTGCGGCGCGAAGGGGCGGCGTGCGGAGCTGGGCTGCGGCGCGGGATTTCCCACCCACCGCTTCTCCGTCGCCCACCCGCTTTTTTCGCCCCCCTCCGCCCGCCATGGAGTTCAAGCTGGAGGCGCACCGCATCGTGAGCATCTCGCTGGGCAAGATCTACAGCGCGCGGGGCCAGCGCGGCGGCCTCAAGCTGCACAAGAACCTCCTGGTGTCGCTGGTGCTGCGCAGCGCCCGGCAGGTTTACCTCAGCGAGCCGGGCTGCCCGCCCGAGCCGCCCCCCGAGGAGGAGCCGGCGCCCCGCACCGCCGCTTGGGCCGAGGAGGAGCCGCCGCCGCCGCAGGACGAGGCGGGCCGGGACTGCCAGGCCCCCCGGCCGCGGGTTTGCTGCTGCTGCGGCGAGGAGAGCCGTGCGGGCTGCGCAGGGGCCTCCCCCCCGCCGCCACCGCCGCCACCACCGCCACTGCAGTGCCCCCGCAAGCGGAGCGCCGGCGAGCGCGGCCAGGCGGGCTCCCCGGTGAAAAAGCCCCGCCGCGAGGAGGAGGAGCCGCCGCCGCCGCCGCCCTCGCCGCCGGGCGAGCAGGAGGATATGGAGACGGGCAACGTGGCCAGCCTCATCAGCATCTTCGGCTCCAGCTTCTCGGGACTGCTCAGCAAGGAGCCGCAGGGCCGGCGGCGGGCGCCCCTGGACGGCGGGGAGGCGGCGGCGGGCACGGCGCCCGCGGAGGCGGCGGCAGAGCCGGGACAGATCTGCTGCGATGAGCCGGTGCTGCGGACCCTCAACCCCTGGAGCACGGCCATCGTGGCCTTCTGAGCATCCCGCCGCAGGGACTGCACCCTCCGCCCAGGGATGCCGGGGGGGGTCCCGGAGGTGACACCCGCCCAGCGGCGCCCCCGGGCAGGACCGCGGGGCAGCGGCCGCAGCGCTTCCCCGACCCCCGACGGGCTCCGGCTCCAGGCACCCGCCCTGGGATCCCCCCGGCCCTGCCCTCCTGGAATTCCCCTTCCCGGCCGGGGAACGATCCTCGGCTGCCGCCGAGCCCCGGGGGCGCCCCCGCCGGGGAGGGGTGGGGGTGTTTTAAGCTTGGGAAGTATTAAGTTTATTAAATAAAAGTCTCTATTTTGGAAAGGTTTAGGTCAGAACTGTTACATGGTGCTTTCTAAAAGTGTTTTATTGAGAGAAACGAAGTTTACAGACGCTCTGACGGAAAGTCCTTTAAAGAGCCTGTTTGTTAGGCTTGGTAACTCCCGGTCTTTGTTGTATAAAGGCTTGGGGCTCCCGTAGGGAATTTTGTACAGTGTTCTCCTTCAGTGATGTATCATGTTTTGTATAAAATGTAATTCTACGTGTACAACACGTATTAAATATTTTCAACCGTATGAGCCTAGTTCCTGTTTGTGCCCCGCTGGCTCGGGGGGGAGGAGGGCAGGCAGCAGCCGGGGTGTGGTTCTGCATGTCTGTGGCTGGATCCACCCTGCCTCGCCAGAGGCTTGGGGTGGGTTGGAGTCCAGCTCCTCCGGGAGCTGGGAAAGAAAGGGAACTTCTGTCAGGGCGCCTGGAGTCTTTCCCAGGATCTTCCAGGTGCTCCCACGGCTCCTCTGACTACAGCCGCTTCCCGGGGCCGGGAGCTGCTGTGGCATTTGAGGTCTTGCTCTGAAAGTACCTAATGTGCAAAGTCACTGTCTGTGGGTGGAAAGCGGTTGCTAAATCCCCGAGGAGCAGCTGGGCGCAGTCTGACCAGGCCTGTGACACGGTCAGGCTGAGGACTGGCCTCCAGTGTTGCCTGCTCAGGGGTCTGGATTTGGGGCTGTGTGATTTCGTCCTGGTTGGACACAGCTACTGCTCTGCCAGAAATATTTTTCAGTGCCTCCTCTTTGTTGTTACTTGCAGAATAGTTCAAATGATAAATATCAGGAGGGTTTTTTTTTTTCCTCTCTTTCATTATCAGTAAAACTATAACTGGGTTAAAGTTCCTGCTCTTAGGGGTGGGGAGAAAAGTTTGGCCTTGGCTTCACAGTGACTGGAGCGCCCCAAGGCGTTGTAATTAGACTGAATTGTGGGGGAATTTTTTTTTCCTGCTTCTTGCTGAGGGATTCACTAGAGGCTTCTCTGCTCCCAATTCATGAACTTTTCAACTGAGGATTGCATCTCTGGCAAGTCAAAGATGTTTGTGTGGTGTGAAATGCAGCCTGGGATATTTGACTGAACCTTGGGAGCCTGTCTCAGTGGGATATGAGGGGTGACCAGTGAGAAGGTCTCTGCTCCCAGCTTTCTCTAGGCTGGAATATAGATGTGGAGAGCAGTGCTGTCCCAAACTGGTGGCACTGTGCTTGTAGGCTGGGGGTTTTACACCTTCTTTCTGTGAAAACTGGAGACATCCTTGGGTAATGGGGGAGAATCTGTGATAGTGGAGAAGCTGCCTGGTCTGGGGTAGGCAGCGTTGAGGGAGCTCTCTTTGTGTACAATTTTGTAACTCCCCATTCTTAGGTAAAAGCAAAAGTCCTAACATCTTAATTTTGTTGATAATTGCACTTAATGGTGACACAATTTTAGTCTGGCAGACAACACAAGGAAATGGTGTGTGATGAGACATTCCTTTTCACTTGGTGATCTTTGGGAGGTGATGGGAAGGGACTGTCCCAGCTTCACTTGTGCAGGTGCTCTCTAGGAGAACCCCACAGTCAAACTCCCATGGGAAATGATGTCACCTAAGGATCTCTCCAGTAAATGGAGAGCAGCAGAATGAGAGTTGTCACAGAGGACTATACCCCTAGCTCTCCTGCTCCCTCATGAAACACCCTATTTTGAGGGTCAGAAGCTGAGCTGGAGGATGGAAGAGCTTCGTGCTCCTGTACCAGCACAGTTTCCTTCTCAAAGCTGGGGGGAGCAGGTTTCAATCTTGCTCCTTGTTCACCAACAGCATCTCCATGGAAGTGGATGGTTTTGCCCAGCTCCCAAGTCCTGAAATGGGACGGGGGCACTCTTGATCTTGGCATTTCTAAAGGTTTTCTGGGCATCCAATCCCTGGAAGGTCACCTGGTCCTCTTGGTTCCTACGGCTCTGGTGTCACTGCGCAGACAAGACCCAACCTCCCTCTGGCACAGAACACCAGCAGTGCTTGTATTTATTCTACCTTCCAGAGAAGAGTTGTGCAACAGCCTAATTGCTGCTGGCCTCTCCAAACAGGGCAGAGACTGCCCAGAGATGCCCACGCAGCTCCCTCGGGCTGGTGTGACCTCCCGTGGAGCTACCTGAGGTGAGCAAAGCTCTCCCATCCCCGCGGATGGCCACGGAGCCGTGTCCCCGAAAGACCCTGCTCCATCTGCTGTGCCGACACACGCCTCGCTCGCTCCCGTGGCTGTGTTTTTATGACGTGTGGGGTTTGCTCCCTGGGATGTGCGTGTCCCTAGGGAGCCTCGGGCTGCTGCGGCCGAGGGGGCTGGGAAAAAATAATGGACACATGATAGCTGCCTTTGGCTCACTGCAGAGGGGTCTGCAGCAAACGAGCCTCAAGTGGAAAAAGACCTATAATAAGAACAGTGTTACTTTTGGAATCAGTTTTTCTGCTCTGTTTCGTTCCTTTTCCTCACTCAGTGCCTTTCTTTTTCTTCTTTTTTTAATTCCGATAATCACTTGTACCAAAACAGCGTCTGTTTTCCTTAATTCATCTGTTCTGTCGTGCTGCTCCAGTCCCTGAACTTTTCCTTCTGCTCCCGGTGCCGCAGAGGTGAGGGTGACAGATAGGACAGCTGAGCAAAGACTGGGGAATGAGCTCGAGGGGAAGCTAATAACCCAAACTCACTGCCCAGGCCAAGCCGAAGGAGGGAAGAGAAGTGCATAAATAAGCCAGATAAAAATAAAAACTTCCATCACTTGGAAGAGAGGGTGACTCCTATGGAAACTGCCTCACGGGGTCGAGGAGGATATGACTTAATGGGAAGATGGCAGGATCCTCACCTTCCGAGAATAGCAACGAGCTTTTGGAAGCCCTCTCCCGGGCTGCTGCCCTTCCCCCAGTTGGGGTCAGGTCCCGTGGGAGAGGAGAGGTGCTGGGAAAATCCCTTAGCAGAGCCAGAGGGTGGGATAGATGCGGAGGGAGGGGCAGAGAGAGCCGAGCCGTGGCAGACAGGCTGCCAGGTGATGCTTGGGAAGGAGGGCAAACAGGCAGCTTTCACTTTTCTCCTGCTCTAACCATCCGGGAGCGATCCCTGGTTGAAGCTCCGGGCGGGTGAGCTGCGGCTCTCACCAGGGATACCTTCTGGGGAGAGGGAATGGTTTAAAACCGGCTCTCAGCAATCAAGGAGTGTTAATGGTCTGAATCATCCCGACCTTTAAAGGTGTCTGGGCCGGGCTCGATGCCAGCAGAGGCTGGGGGATACCCGCGGGGCTGGGAGGTGATGGCAGCGAGGGGCTTGTAGGAGGCTCCTCGTTTCACTCCCCCTGCTGTTCCTCCCTCCTGGCCTGATGCAACCCGGCATCACCCGCCCATCCCTCCTCTCCTGGGGCAGGGGAAGGGGAGGAAGGCCCTGCACACTCATTTCTGCAGCATCCTGTGTCAGCGCTCAGGAATCCGTCAGGCTGCTGGGAGGGAGGCGGGAGGCAGGCCAGCAGCAGGGCTGTGTGCCTGCTGGGGCCTCTCCCAGCCTGGGGAGCCCAGGGGTACTGGAGCATCCCTGGGGGCTGCGTGCCTCTTGGAGCTTCTCCCCACCTGGGGGTACCAGAGCAGCCCAGGAGGGATGCTTTGCCAAGGGCTAAGCCACAGGACAGGGATTTTTTTGGGGCAAGGAGGAGTGCAGGAGTATTGTGGCACACTATTGTGTGCTTACATGATAGCTCCAAAGGCTGATGAGAGGCATGCCTGGGTCCCCACAACCCTCGTGCTGCTGTGGGACTTGCATCTGTCTCCAATGTACTGTGCTTGCTGGTGATGCTCTGCCAATATATATTTAGGGTGGGTGGAGGGACCGCCATCCCCAGCAGGCTGGGAGGTTCTTGCAGGGGTGCAGGGGCTTGTCCTTGCTGCTCTCCCTGGGCAGGGAGAGGCTCTGTGTTTTCCTGGTGCTCCAGCCCGGGGCGAAAGGGAAAGTGGTGAAGCTTACTGGCAGTGCTGAGGCTTGTGGAAAATCACAGGGCTTCTCCCAAGGAGTATCCAAGCCTTTGTGAGGCTGGAGTGGGGCAGAGAGAGACCGTGAGAGGATGTCTGGAGCATGGAGAAGCTGGCTGGAAGGTGCCCAGAGCTGCCTTGGCACGGAGGGACCCCAGTGAAGGAGAGATATTCCAGGCGAGCACTTTTCCTGGAGGCAGGGTCAGGGGCCAGGCAAGCGCCGGGATGCGGCGACAAACACAAACAACTCCCTTCTCCTGGTCTTCTGGTTGTGATTTCTGTTCCCGACATGCAAACCCTGCGGGGCCCCCCTCCCCTCCCCTTCTTCTCCCCAGCTGGGCGAGGGCTGGCCTGGCTGCCTAATGAAATGCAGAGCTGCTTGGGAGAGCAGGGGGGAAAAAAAGGCTCTGTTTGAGGTTTTGTGCCTCTGGTTTCCTCTGGCCCTCTCTCCCAGCGGGGTGATTTATTGGTGATGGAGCCTGGGGAGAGGGGGAGGGAAGGGCTTAGAGCTGCAGGCAAATAGTCATCCTGTATTTCCCAAGCCCTCACGCGAGGCAAAGGGAAAAATGGGAGGAGAGGGAGGTAAACTGCCTGAGCAGGAGCAGAGGAGCATCATTTACTGGAGCTGAGCTCTCCTGACCTCCCAGTTGGTCCGAGGTGGTGTTGAGTGCTTTGCACACCAAAGGACTGGCTTTGTCGCTAGTGCCCTCTCCATCCATCCCAATTTTCCTACCTTCCTTCCATCCCAGCTTTCCCGCTGGATGGGCACTGGAGTGCTGAGACCTGCCTGCAGGCAGCTGGACTGGCTCTTCTAGCCCAGCCCAGCCTGCAGCACTCGCTCCTCCGGTGCAGCCGAGGGGGACAGCTCATCCATTTCCCCTTTCCCAGGGAAGCTGGCTAGACCTTTCCCAGGCCGGTGGGGAAATTGAGGTACTGGTTGCCACTGACCTGTTTTCGGGCACCTGCATGCCCAAAAAGGCACCGGCAAGCTGCGACCTGCCTGGCTGCAGATGCATTTGCTGCCTGCAGCTACTCTGTCTCAGAGTACACCAGGCTTTGGGCTCTGCCGTGGTGCTCCGGCACTGCCAGCAGCGAGCTCTCCTTCTCCTGTGGGATGCTCCAGTGTGCCGCGGTGTTGCAGGGTGACCTCCTGCTCGGGAGAAGCGGGCAGGGCTGCCTGTTGTTCACGCTCGCTGCTCTGGTTGGGAACGTATGTGGTTTCCTAGGGGGAAGGTCTCCTCCTCCTCCTCCTTTTCTTCGCCTCTGCTGACAGCGTCTGACCTCAGCTGTCGTCCCTGGTGGTGCAGGGGATTAATCTGAGCCTCGGGACAGGTTGAGGCACGTCCAAGGCGGAGGAGAGCTTCATGCGTACAGACACAGAGGAAGGAACAAAAACAGTTCCCTGGGAAATATTTTCCTGCTGCTTTTCCTGGCAGCGAGCAGGGAGGGAGGAAAAGACCTCGCTATAAATTGCCTGCGGGAGACTCCAGCCCTGGATCTGTTTCCCTTTAAGGTTCCACCACCCCGTGAAGTTCAGCCCCCACCCTGGACCCACACGAGGGATGGCACAAAGGGTGCTCAGCCCCCTCGAGGTGCCACTCAGCATCCCCGGGCTCTGCTCAGCCAGGGCGCTGCCTCCGACGCCCGCTGCCTGCCAAAGCTCCGGGATGCGCGGAGCCAACACAGAGCGTTCAGAAAAGCGAGGGGAGGGAACCTCCCCAAGCCCGGAGCAGCGACAGGGTCTGCGGGTGGACTCTGCCCTTTGCCTGCTCCGGCCTCAGCCGCCCTCGTCCTCCTCCTCCTCCTCCTCCTCCTCCTGCTCCTGCCTTGTTTGCTTTGGCAAGCCCTGGGCTTCACCCTGCCAGTGGAGTCCTGCGGTGCCGGGTCAGGCGGAGCAGGGGGAAGCCGGAATGGAGAACAGGGAGGGAAATGGAGAAGCAGGCGGCCGGCTGGGCGGACGGGACACGCCGCAAAGGGCAGGAAGGACACGGCTCGCTCGGAAATCTGGAGGGTGGGCAGGGAGAGGCAGGAAAGAGGAACGAGGACAGGAAGCAGGGAGCATGTCCAGACTGGGATGCGGAGGTGGGAGCCCCAGTACTGCCCCAGGCTTGGGCTGTGGGAGTCCTTGTGGGTGCCTGCGCCCCTCTGCCCTGGGCTGGGAGGTCTGGCATGATGTGGTGCCCTGCTTCCTTCCTGGAACAAACGGGATGCTGGCAGTGTGGCAGAGCAGCAGTGGATCCCAGCAGTGGATCCTCTTGTGGAGCTGGGATCCCAGCTGGAGTGTGGCTGGAGCATCACTAGAAGAAAAAGGGAGGAAGAGCCGTGTCCTGCTGTGTTCCTCAGATTTACTCCTGCAAACCTGGGCACTGAGCAGCGCAGACAGGTTGGCTTTGCCAGCACACGTGGTGTTTCATCCCAGCTTCCTCCATCTCCCCGTGGTGGCACGCCACCGGTGGTGGGCGTGTGTGGCGATGGGAGTGCCAAGCCAGAAGCCGGGGCAAGAGGCGGGTTTGCCCCTGTGGCGTGGTGCTGGGGCTACCAAGCTTCCCTGCCTTGCCTTGACCGGGTGCAGGGGGGCCGTGGGAGCAGAGCACTGTTATGTCTCCATGGCAATGGGGCTGCTGTTTTTCAAGGCAGGAGGAATTTCTGTGGTTTTTCACCCAGAACTGGCCCAGGGCAGTGTTTTACAGGAGTCAGAGTGCAACGTCAACAAGCATTTGGAGTCCTGAGGGGATGGGGAACACGTGAGGGGCAATGGGATACCCTCACTTTTCTGGGGTGAGAATGAAACCCCTGGGCCCCAGCATTGCCCCAAATCCAGGGTTGAGTGCATTGACAGCCCCCAGGGCAAGGGTGCAGGGGAGGGCAGAGCTGGCCACTGCCCCTTTGCAGCCTCATGTGCTCCAGTGGGAATATTTGACCCCATGAACCCTTGACACAGTGGACAGCCTGGGAGGAGTCACATCCGGAGGAAGGCACAACTCGCATGGGAAGGCAGGAAGGTCGGAAGGACGGACAGAGGAGGGTACCGGGACTTTTATTCCTGTTCTTTGGAACACTTTGCCCAGAGGAGTTCTGGATACCCCATCCCTGGAAGTGTTCGAGGCCAGGCTGGATGCGGCTTGGTCCTATGGCAGTGGGTTTGGATCTAAATGGTCCTTAAGGTCCCTTCCAACCCAAACTATTCTGTGATTCTGTGCTTCTCTCCTCTGTGGTGTGGCGTGGCTGCAAAATGCTCACTGGTGTTTACAAGCTGGGATTTACTCCATGTGGGATTGTTGGGGCCACACTGCCCTTCCCAGCTCTGGCACTCTTTGAGGGCTGGTGGCAGCACTCATTGCCAGAGAGCCTATGCCACTTCCTTCATCTCTGTGGCCCTTCCCTGTGGCTTTTCTATTAATGGAATTAAAGTCAGAGGGATGTAAACACTGGCTGGAGGGAGCTGGGTATAAGCCCCACTGGATATTCTCTCATGGCATTGTTCTCTCCTTCTTGGAGCATGGCTCTGTTTCTGAAGGGTAGCACTGGTGAGTCTGTTGCAGGATACGTTTCTCCCAGCCTTATCCTTGTTGAGGCTTTCCAGGGAGAAAGGGGAAATTTTGTGTTAAAGAGCCACTCTGTGAGGAGGTGGCTGGGGTGACGCATGCCTCCTGCGTGACCTTGTCTCCCTTTGGCCCTGGCAGTGCTCCCTGCACCGAAATTCCCTTCCTGGAAACAGCAAAGGAGCGAGCATTTGCCTTCAGCTCTGGAGAGTGTGACGTGATGTCCCTGGTCAGTGGCCAGGTGGGGAGGGACCAGCCACCCTGGGCTCAGAGCAGTGGCGTGGGGCTGGCTGCCACTGGGAGAGCACCAGCAGACACTTCTCAAGGGGGTTATATCCAGGCAGGAGAGAGGGCTGTTAAACAGGGTGACAAGTGGCAGGAGGAAGGAGCCACCTCTCAAGTCCCCACAGCCCTCCCTGGGGAAGAGAGAATGGCTCTAAGGCAGTGTGTGCTGCCAAGGAGCTGAGCATGGAGCAGGGCTCTGATCCCAACCCTGCCATGGTGGCAAGGTCAGGTCCATCCCAGGTCACTGCAGCACCTCACACTCCGGGTCAGAGCCTGCCCCTTCCCTCTCAGCTCACAGCGGGAGCCCAGCAGTCCCAGTTCTGTGCCTGTGGCAGCCTCTGGAGCTGCAGAGGTCCCATTGCCGTGGCCGGGCAGAGCTGGCTGTGTCTTCCCTAGGTGGGGAGAAGCTCCCAGGTGCCGGGGGGCAGTGGGGAGGGTGGCTGTGTGCTCAGCCGTGGCTCACTCCGTGCTCTTTTCGGAGCACAGCCCGGGGGGCAGCAGCCAGTTGGCACCAGCATCCACCGCATCCCCCCGCGGCTCCCACCCTGCCCGGCCACGCGTCGCTTCTCGTTAGATCAGCAGTGTAGGAGGCTGGAAGTGACCTTGAGAAATGGCGTGTGGCTCTGGCCCTCAAATCAGCCTGGAGATCGCCTGGCAAGGGATGGGCCATGCTTTGCCCTCTTGGGACTCAAACCCTGTGAGATTAAGGGGCTGCCCTACCCTAAACCTCACTGTTTTGGGGACTTGTTTGACTTTCAGTGATCTGGGAGGCCTTCAGCTAGGGTGGTGCTACCCAAAACCAGCTGCATCGATGCATCTGTTCAGATAAGAGGTTCGTGTCTGTAAGGACACGCTCAGGGCTGGCCAGGCCAGGTGCAGTGTGCTGCTGTCATTTCCTGGAGCTGGTGGCCTGCGACTTGTCCCTACACGTACCTGCACCGTGATTCATGTCTCCTGCTAAAGACCAGCATGAGTGTACGTGGAAATCAAGGTGAATTCTTTTGGCCATGCCAGGGGCAGAAGACTCATCTTTCTCTCACCTCTCTCCTGCGAGTTCCCACGGTGGCAGCCCAGAGGGCGCTTATCTCCAGGGTTGTGTGTGTGGGAACAAGGGCACTGCCCATCCGTCATCAGATGTGCTTCAAAGCACTGGGCTCTGGTGGGAGGAATTGTGGGTGACAGCCCGGAGCCTCCCAAAATGCAGTGGCCAGCTTGTTGTGCAAGTGGGTGCCGGAGGCTGTGTCCCTGTGTTGGGGCCAGCTTTAGTGCCAGAGTCCCCTGGGAAAGTTGGGTTCAGCTGTGGGTACCCTGGGATGCAGCTCACCCCAGAAAGGGAGGCTTCAGTAGCAAAACAAGTGACTTTTCAATGTTATTACTAAAATATGAATGTCGCCTTTGGGTGTAATCCTTGGTGCCTGTGTCTCGCTGGTGCCTGCTAAGCCCTGGGTGAAGTGTGGGGAAAAGCCAGGACCTAACTGGAAGCAGGTTGTAAATGGAGGTCTGCTCGTTTCCTTTCCTTGTACAGCAAAGCCCTCTCGTGGAAGTCGGCAGTAGCTTGCCAGGGAAAATCTGGCAGCTGCAATATGCTGCTTGTTCCCAGGCAGACCCAGTCTGCTCCCTGGGACATGGTCCCCTGGGGTCTCATGGCCCCATCCTGAGAGGATGTGGGACAGACCCAAACATACCATTGCACCCCTGAAATGTCTGTGTGCACGGCAGTGCTGTGTGGCTGTGTTTTATCCCGTGGGGATTCCCAGGTTTTCTCAGTGAGCTGCTGAACCTGCTCTCCTGGCTCTGTTAGGAGGTGCTTGGCACCGGGATCCCTCAAAAGCAAATGGGAATGCTTGCAACTTCGGCTTTCCTTATGGACCACCACTTGTAAGGACACCACAAGACACCCCCAGCCTGTAGCATCTGTCACTAGGATCTGTGACACTGGGGTGGGACAGCATGTGCCTGCTCCAGGGCTGGTGCTGCCTGGACCTACTCCAGACACTGTGCACATCACTGCAGCCTTGGCATGGATAATTCCCTGGGGCCAACAGTGGATGGTGTCAGGCTATCATGGGGTGGCCTGACATAAAAGAAGCTCAGAGATGGAGCCAAGCCAAGGTACTGCATAAACACCAGCAAACCCCAGCCTTCCTGTGGCAGACGTGATGGCTGGCAGAGGGAAGAACAGCAGGATGAGTGCCTGCTTTTCAGCAACTTCCCTGCCTTCCTACAGGAGGCAATGTCAATTCTTCCTGGAGGTGCAAGGCTCCTTAAGAGCTGGCCACAGTGCACAGACAGGGTGGTGGGTGGCTTCGTGTTATTCTCCACGCCCTGGAAGAGTCCCTGTCCTGTCCTCTGAGCCATCACTGTCCAAGGCGATATTGCAGTGTATCTTGGCTCACCTGGGAACATCACAGTTAACAGTGGCACCTGGGTTGCCTACAGCAGGTGTGAGCAATGTCCTATCACTCATTATCTTTGGTCCTTCACAAACCTAAGTCACCTGCTTCAAGGAAACCTTTAATGCAACACAGCCTGGTTGGATCTTTAATCAAGTAGCGAGGAGCTATTGCTTCATCTGCAAAGCTGGTCTCACCTGTGTCCACTCACACCCTATACCAAAGGCTATATTTAAGCTCACCCCAGGGCTCTCTGTTCATAGTTTGGCTTTCTGGGGTAGACTGGGTTGCTCTGGTTGTCAGAGTTTCCCCCTTGAATCTGCCTGGTGTGTAAAGGCAGGGATCATGGATCAGACTGAAGCAGTATCTGCTGCCCTGCTTATAGCTGAGGATGAGGATTTCAGGTAAGATTTGATCCCGGAAAGCACAGGTTATGGGGCTGGTGGGTTTTGTGCTGACCTCTGGGGGTCTTTCTTGTGTGCTGTGCTGCTGGAGCAGTGTCTTTCACTTGGTTAGTTATAACATTTAAGTGCCTGGAACAGCAAGAAAGAAGCTTTAAAGAGTTATTTGCTTTCTTTTCTTTTTAGGCACCTTTTAGTGGTCACCTTGTGCACATCTCTCTTTTGTGAGCCCCGAAGTCCTGGTTTAATTCCAGAGTGAGTGGCTGCAACCTGCTGCCATCAAATGCTTCCCTCTGCCTCAGCATTTCTCCTCTTTGTTCTCCTGCAGCACCCAGGGAAGGGGGTGTTTTCCCCCAGGAAACCCCTTTGGTGCTGCTGGCTGCAGCTCAGTACTTTCCCACCCCGGTCCTGGCTCTGTTCTGGTGGTGGGTGAGTGGTGCCCTTGTGGCTTGGGGGCACCAAAACCTCATGATCACTAAACCCCAATGAACCCCCAGGAGCCAGGCTTTTTCATTTCACTGTTTAAGCACTCAATTCCCTTTGTCCTGGACAAGTTTAATTCCCCATGTTGGGTAGGTTTAAGTAATTTTCTTGCACTTTCAGTTAAACAAAAATTGTTATGCTGGCTGCATTTAAATTGCAGGGTTGCCACCTCCTCGCCTGAGGGCTGATGGCAAACTGTGTAAATATTTAGTGTTTATGCTCTTCTAATAGCAGCCTTTTGGCTTTCCCAACCCACCTTCTCTGCTGGTGTCACAGGGGCTTGTTCCTTGGGCTCGAGGGGCTGACTTACACCCTGTTGGAGGTGACGGGTACGATATTACTAGTGCCTCTGGGTGAAGAATGGATGCATTTCTGTGCTGGTGTGTGTGAGGAGCAAAGCGATTTGCAGCCTTGCTGTGACTGAGAGCAGGCGGGTTTGGAGAGTTTTTCTTGAGTAAAACTTGGTGGGGCTGGTTTCTCGTGGAACGTGGAGGGGGAGCAGGGCTGGATGTGGTTTTGCTCCGAGCCGGGAGGGTCTGTCGGCAGCGGTGGCCCCTGGGTGCGTGTGCCTTGGTGATGTCCCCTCGCCCCGCCGAGCTGGGATGTGCATCCTCCGTGGCCAAGCCGGCAGATGGGGCTCCTGCCCACAGCGAGCTGCTCCAAAGGAGGCTGCAGAGCTGGGCATCCCTGGGCACGCAGTGCTGGCGGTGACCCAGGGATGCTCGCTGGCCCCAGTCCCTCCTAAAGGGTTTTTGGCCCATTGCACAGGGGTTTTTTTGCCTCCTCCTTGTCTCACAACAGCTGAACTCAACCTTTTCTGAAGGCTTTCCTTGCTGAGTCTGGTCACACACGTGGTCACTTGGGGTGAAGAAATCCTTGATATCTACTCAACATCCCCTGCCCCAAACCTGTCTCTGAGCTGCTCCTGGCCATGCAATGGGGAGGGTCTGGAGAACAGTGGGATCTGGGTGGAGTTTGCATCGTGTAGGATTTATGCACTGAATTGTCAGGTCTCAGTATTGTTGGCTCTTTCTGCTGGGCTGGGGGCTGAGCTCAGGGGAGGACTGGCTTAGAGTAGAGGCTTTGCTCTGCTTGTACCAGAGGATGGTTTTGCTGTCTGTTTGGGATCTTCTCCTTGACCTTTTCTAAGCTAGAAGCGATCTGCAGCTGGGCATTTTTGATGAACCAGTGCAAAGTTTAGGTCAGGAGGATAGATATTCATGCCCCATGATGGTGTCCCCTCTGCTCCTGCTGTGCCTGAGCACCCCACAGCCATATGGGATGCCCTAATTGTTTTTTTTTTTTACCTTGCTATAAATGTCCCCAAAGCTATCTCCTGGCACTGTGCTCTGATACCTGCCTCTTTGCAATCCAGGAGCTTGGGTGCTCCCCAGTCTCCCTGCACCTCTCCCTCTTCACACCCTGGCACCTTCTCACCCCTGGTCAGCTGTACCTCTGTGAGCATCCAGATGCAGTGTTTGCTTTAATTTTTCAGCAACATCTTTGATCAATAAATTCCCTTCTGCCATCTGCAGAGTAATAAAAGTAAAAACCTCCTGGGTGTAGAATGAGGCGGTTGAGAAGAGTGATTTTTCTTGTTGCTTTGCTCAAGCTGTAAAATAGCCTCCTCCACTGTCACTCATGGCCTCTCTGCTTTGCAGATCCCTGGGAAGAGCTCTGCTCCAAGGGACTTGGCACCTTGAAGAATGGCCTGGGACATTTGGCCCACCAGGCAGCTGGGAGATGGTCCTCAGCATCATTAGCTGCTGCACTGCCTGGAAATTGTTCCTAGAAAATCCTCTTGGAGGGGGTCAGGAGGGCCGTGTAGACCATCCTAACTCTTTTTGGAAGGTGGAGGAAGTTAGGGACAGGTCTCCTCACCAGATACTCTCCCTGCACTGGGCCATGTTGCTGGAGATTCCTCCTGTCACCCTCTTACCTGCTGGGTACTTCCTGAAGTGAGGGAAGAGGAGGTCTCTGGGGGGTAACTGAAGCTGTTTTGCTATAAAATACCACTGAATCAGACAGGGGTGTGGGAATTACTTGATTTTTGGATTCTGATGTGAAGTTTAAGGGGCTTCAGCTGGAAGCAGCAGGATTCAGATCCATGGGGCTGTGTGGAGCAGTGGTGATCCTTGCTGAGGGGTGCTGTGGTTGCTTAAAAAAACCAAACTAATCCTGAGCTCAGGTGTTGAAAATCTGGGAAAAAGAAGACTATGGGGGGGGGGCTATTAAATAAAAATGAGCTTGTCTTTGTGCTCTGCCATCACATTTACAGGCTCTGAGAGCTGGGAAGGTCATGAGAGGCAATGGCATTGCCCCACTTTGAGCTGAGGAGACTGGGGACTGTCTTGCTGATGCTGCAAGTAAAAGCAAATAATTGTTTTCATTAGCTGGGTAAAAGGCTCCTTGTGATGACATGGGATGTGATTGGGCATATCAGAGAAGGTTTGTGTCTTTCTGGGGCATAGAGTAGGGGATGCAGAGAGTGTTGGGTTTTGGAGGCAACGTGCCACTAGCTTGTCTCTTTTTTTTCCTCCCTGAACATTTCTCCTTGCTGGCAGCAGTTGCAGGGGATTTGAGCAGTCATTTTTCTCAGCTGCAGGGCAAGGTGAGCTTGGGGACTCCCTCCAGAAATATCTGGGAAGGTCTGCTTTCCTCATCCCTGTCAGTGCTCAGGGTCTGAGCTGGGACAGGCAGCTTGTGGAGCTCCCCAGGAATGCCGAGAGGTGGCAGGTTTGGGGTTTGCCTGTTGATCCCCTTGCAGGTAAAGAGGAGGGCTGAATGGATCCACTGACCCCTAAATGAAGGTCTGAGGGAGGGGGACCTGTGCAATACACCTCTCTGCTCTCAAGCTCCTGTTATCCTCTGAGATGACCAGTGTGGTGCTGTATGGCTGGGTACACAAGCAGTAGGCTCATCCAGCAAAGGCAAACACCTCCTCATCCAATTTCTCCAAAGAAAGGCTGCATTTAGCAATTTTCCTCCTTCCCTCTGCATTCCCCAGCCATGAGCAAGAACGAGGCTGCTGGAGTAGAAACCAGACTGCTCCATGAGGGCAATTCTAGTTACTTTTTCCTAATGTTGCTGTTGTTGATGCATTGCTGTTTGGAGATCCCACCCAAGGATTTGCCAGGGTGGCATCCCAGTCCACCAGTCCTCTGGAGAAGCAGCCCTGTGCTAGGCAGGGTCTGTGGCAGTGAATTGCATGTGTGTGCACTGGGAACACTGGTATTGGACTGGGAACTCGGTGCCCAGAGGGCAGCTGCTTCTGTGAGACACACTGGCTGTTCTGGGATGCAGACTCCTGCTCACAGGTATGATAAGGTCTGCTTACACTGCAGAGTGGTGGAAATGGCCTCGAAATGGGCATAGGTATAAAGAATAAGGCTTGGTCTTTCCTTGTCCCAGATGTCAGCATAACCTTCCCTGGCTGAGAGGGATGCACATCTTCCCAGTTTCCTTCTGTTCTGACAAAACAGGGTCCAGTCAAAGCCCTTGACCAGGATGCCCATGTCCCTGGGCAGCAGCTCATTTGGACACCGCTGTGAAAACCACCCTAAGGGACATTTTATCCCACCCCCAGGCAGTATGGATGCTCTTGGCTGTGTCCCTTGATTTGTCTGCAGCTCCCTCGGGTCTTTGCCGTCACAATTAGGGGTGTGGTGATGAATCCTGCAGGTTAATTGCATTTGTATCTAAACCAAAAAACCACAAAGGAGAAGAGCTGTCTATTGTTCTAAACTCATTGTCCTTGGGTATGAATTCAGGGCTGTTTTTGTTGGTGTTTGTTGCAATAGAGACAGCAGAGCTGCTACCTCTCATCCCGTTCTGTGCTTTTCAGTTTTGCCATGTCTGGGAGCTTTGCAGTCACCCATTGTCCTGATGCCCTGGTCTTTTCCTTCCTGTCTCCCATGGAGCTGGGATTCTTGGAATTCTTGCTGTAAACTACCTGCAGATTGGGGAAGTGCTTCCAATGCAGAAGCACTGGTGTATGTCTTGTAGGTTCTCCCAGGGACTTGTAAAATCCTCCTTTTGTGATTAAATCTGTCCCCTGATGCTGTAATTAAACTGTTCTGCTGTTACTTGGACCTCTCTTAAAGGCACAGCTGGTGCCTGTTGTGACATGATCTTCTGGTCCTGTGGTGTGAACCCTTTGTAATTGAGAAGTTGAGAGGGGTTTTTTGACATAGCTATTTATGAATCAGGGCAGAAATTATTGTGCTTGGCACCTGAGGTGTTGCAACCACGCAGACTGTGTTGTGGTGGGCACAGAAGGAGCTGGGGCGAAGCACATCTCAAGGGGAGGTGGATGAAAATTCAGACTGCGCCAATTTAGTCTTCTTTCAGCTGACAAAACAGTTTTCCCCATTAGAAAATTGCAGTGCTTCAACACTCAGCTGTTTCAGATGGCAAATAAAAGGTGATTATTCAGTATGGAAATTCAGAATTTTGGAGTGCTCTCAGAGTTGAAATCTTGCACTCCCAGATGCATTGAAGTGACCTGAAATGCTTGACCCAGGTACACACAGCCCAGAGCTGGATCTCTCTCCTGGCAACACCATCAGGGGGAGGGAGGTTTATCTGGTGTCTTGTCCCTGCTTTCTGCCTGAGTGGTGCTGTGGCAGGGACTTGCAGCTTCATTTGCAATCACAAACCCTTACTGCCCTCCTAGGTCTGCAATGAAGACCCCTCCCCCCCCCCCCACCCAGGCAGGTAAGAAAAGTATCCCTGGGGGTACCTGTGACAGTGTCTGATACTGTGATGAGGAGGGGTCTATCTTTTGTGGGGTCCTGCACCCTTAGAATGGTCTTGGTTTGGTCCCTGATAACACAAATGGACTTTGCATCCTTGGTCCTTCATGGTCCCACCAGAGCCTGGCTTAAGGCTTTTGTAAGCTCTGCCTTGCTCTGCACCCATTCCTTTGTTGGGAGAGTGAGGAGGGACAGCCCAGAAGTCCCAAAGTGGGAGGAAAAACTGGTGTTAAAACCTTCCCCTGCTGTGCTACACTCCCAGACTATGGGCAGAGGCTTTTAATGGGACGTCGGGTGGTGATGGCTGCATCCATGTGCCTTTCAGCTGAAGCAAGATGTCCTGTCGTTGTCTGTGCCTGCCAGGCATTTTGCTGTTTTAGGGTGTCCCCCTTGGCTCGTTTCTTTGGCAGCATCTCCTTGCAGGGAGTAATTAGCTCAGTGCTGGAGCAGTCAATATTGCAGCTGAGGTAAACAGAGGGGAGCTGGAGACAGGAGCATGATGCTGCCATGTGCTGTCGGGGTGGGGGGATGAGGCCTCCCAGGGCTGCCTGAGCTAATCTTCTTTGCTGGTCTTAATTATAGTCTGGTCTGGCCAGAGACCCTGCTGGCAGGATTGCTCCTGGAGTGGAGGAGGTGGCAGAAGAGCCACAATGTTCCCTCCAAGCAAGCCACCTCGGGGCTCTGAAATTGTCCTTTGCTGTGTTGGCAATGTCCTGGTGTCAGGTTGGGGGTGAGCCCATGGGGGAGAAATAGCCTTTCTTAGGGGAAATGGCCTTTTTGGGCTTGAAAGGTGTCTTTCCCGAAGCAGTGGGCTGTCTGGTGCCCCTGGGGGCTCATGGCAGCTGTGCCCAGCCTTGTCCAGGGATGGTTGTAATGTGCTGAGAGGTCTTGGGGTGCCTCTGCACCCACCCTCCAGGCACATGGAGCTGAAGGCTGCTCGTAGAGCGTGGTCTGTGTATAGGAGATGGTGAGAGCCCCAGGCTGAGGTGAGGTTTGGGTGGGAGCTGGAGCTGCCTCATGGGATCTAGAGGGCTCTGACTCCTGCTAAAGCCACCCAAGGGGGATCTACTTTGTCATGTGGTGGAGAAGTGGTTCTGGGAGCATCAGCACAGCTCTGTGGGTGGTGTCAGCTGAAAATGGAGAGAAAAAGTACCCCCCTTGGTGTTCATTGCTGGGGAGGGGGAAGGAAATTAATGTTTTCAGTGGGCTTTATCCAAGGGGATAAGAGAAACAACATGAGCAGGAAAAGCCAGGAGAGGAAGTGATTCATATGTTTAATTCACCCTCTAGTTCCTATTATCCCATTTTATTAGTGCTCCATGGCAGCGTTTGAAGCTGCAGCTGAGATCAGGGTCCCACATGTGCTGCTGCTTAGCCTGGAGTGGGAGATGCAGTGAGGAGAAGGATGAGCATCCTTCCTCTGCAGGGAAACCAGATCATGGGGTGGGAATAGCTCTGCTGGCTGAGCAGGGGCTGCACTGAGCTCTCTTCCTTATTTCTGTCAAGAAATGGGCAGTGAAGAGGGGAGGAGATTCCCTGGGGGACATGCTATAAACTGCATTGGTATAAATTACTCTCCATCCTTGGATGTTTCTGCTGCATATAGGGCCATCCTTGGCTCTTTCTGTCACATCTGTTTGGCCCGTGACAAACACCTGGGTCATCTGCTGTCCTAAACTTCCAAGGTTTGTATTTTGGAGCTTTAGCATTTATAGTGAAGATCCCCCTGGGCTGGCAGCAGCAGGGCAGCTGCACCCCAGCTGTGTAACGTGAGGCTTCAGAGCGAGCGGCATGAGGGATGTGCTCTTCATAATCCCATACTGGGCACTGGAGGAAAGGAATGGGGCTCAAAACAGCCCCCCAAGGCAGTGTTTTTTTGGGGCAAACATTCATTTAACCATCTGCTCTCTGTGCTCAACTAGTTTGCCATTGAGCAGAGCTGGCCAGAAAGGAAAGGCAATTTTTTCCTATAGGCAGCAAGTGATGTGCTGCTGTGGCAACAGGCTGGAGGTGGGTTGTGCTGGGCTTTGGGGGGGGCCACAAACCCCCCCAGTGGGGCTGAAGCCCTGGGGATGCCCTCATATGGGGCAGCTCTGCTCAGTGCCTCTGCAGGCAGTTTTGCAGTAGGGGTATGTGTGCATATAATGAAATAGGTCAATCTTGTGCAAGAAATGTATTTTATAGACTCATGGAATATCCTGAGTTGGAAGAGACCCACAAGGATCATAGAGTTCAGCTTCTGGCCCTGCACAGGATAACCCCAAGAATCCCACTGTGTGCCTGAGAGCATTATATAGTACGGTGTATTCATCCAGACAGTGCAAGGAGAGGCCTTTTTTAGTGTAGAAAGGGGTATTTTCTACCCAAGGAGCTTGTAACTGCCTCATAGATCCCCCTTTTGTGCTTAGCCTGGGCTGCTGTATGTCTCTTGACAAGGCTGGGATTAGCCAGCAAAATTCCCAAGGGTTGCAATGCAGACAGAAGAGTGAAACTCATTACAGGCTCTAACGTGTTCCCAGGGGCAGGCAGGAGAAATTTATAGGGTAACAGTTTTGTGTCTAGTCTGTGGAATGACAAAGACTGATGTTACTGGTGGCAATGAGCCCTGCTGTCCCAAAGCATAGGGATCTAGTGCTCATTGCCTGGCCCAGCATCCACTGCATCCGTGCTGTAGAAGAGACAGAAAGGAGAAGCTGGTCCAGGTTCCTGCAGCCCAAGGGGAAGCAAGTGCACCCCAGCACATGAATGATTGGAGGGGAAACCACCTCCACAAAACCTTTAATGGGTTCCAGCAGGCCAGAGCATCCAATGCTGCTTGCTTAGCAGATGTGCTTTTCTGATTAGCTTCAGCATTGTAAATAAGGATCTAATTTGCAACTATCTGAGCTGGGGTTAAGTGGATGATGTGCCTGAATCCAGGGACCCGTGGCTCGTGCCAGCCTGTTCTTCTCAGGGACTGCCAGCCCTATGCCTGCAGGTGCTCCTCCAAACAAGGTTCCTGAACAGTTTCCCAGCAACTGTTTCCTCAGCTCCTCACTGCCTTCAGCTGAAACTGCCCAAATGTGATCTCCAAGGGAAGGTGGGGTGGGAGAGGCAGGCAGTGGAGCAAAACAAGTGGAGCTGAATCTTTTGAAATCCTGGGATGAAAAGCTGAAGCTTCTCCCTGCCTTCCTCAGAGCAAAGCATCAGCTCTTCTTTTGGAGTACCATTCCCAAATGAGGCAGTGAAGGCAGCCCTGCCTAAGGTGAGACCCAAGGGAAATATGGACAAGCTTTCTGAAGTCCTGCCTGGGTAGGTCAGGGTGAGCCTGACATGTCCTGTAGCCCAGGTGGCTGCAGGAAGAAGGAAAGTGAGAGCAGAGGCACCCAGCTGAGCTCTCGAGAGAGGTTTCTTTCCCCCTTGTTCTGTTGCTCATTCCAGGTTTGAATTTCCAGATTTTAAAAATAGTGCAGTAGCTTCTGCTCTCCATCAGCTGGGTAACAGGCTGTGCTCAAAGCTGGTACATGTAGGCACCCATCGTTTCTGTATTTCACCAGCCTGCTTAAAATCTTCATTTTTCATGTAGTTTTAGGACCACAGATTCTCCCTTGGCATAGTCAGCTTTAAATCTGGACTTCATCACACTGGGTTTGTCCTAGAGGAGTCGCAACTGGCCCTGGGCTGCCCTGATAAAACATCCCAACATCCTGCTGGCCACTGGAATCCTTGGGGCCTGACTGGCACACCAGCTGAGGAAAGCTGTGGTACTTTTCTATGTGCCATTCCAGCTGCAGGCTGATGTCTTTTCCTCGGTGGTTACCAGCTTCCCCTGGATTTAGCTGAATTGTCTGGATCTGAAGTTCCTCAAAGACCTCTTGAAACCTCATTTCTACTGACAGACACACTGAGAGAGCTGTATTAAAGCTGATAAGAGCTGGCTTGGAGATCCCAGCTTTCATAAAATACAGCTGCTGACAGCTGCTCCTGTAATGCTTTAACACCAATTGTAAATAGCTCCAGCAAGCACGGGGATAAGAGCAGGGTATGATAGCTGTGGCTTAGGATGTGTGCTGGTTTAACGTGAGTAGTTTGGGGATTAGATGGAAGCCCTGGGAACATGGCTATGGCTCTGCAGGCAGCCCTGGGAATGCTGCGGATTCTCCTCCGTCACTCCCATCAGTATACCTGTTTGCTGGGTGCCCACACCCACCCCTGCTCCAGCACCCTGTCCCTGGCCGGTGCTGCATGCAGGATTTGCCTTTCTGGAGCCTGGGTCTGGTTTGCCTAAAGCTGGGGTCCTTGGGGCTAAAATAGGAGTTTTCTTCTAGGCAAGCGTGGGAATCGTAGAACAGTTTGGGTTGGAAGGGACCTTAAAGACCATCTGGTTTCAACCCCCCCTGCCATGGACATGGATACCTTCCATTGGACCAGGTTGCTCAAAGCTGTGTCCAGCCTGGAACACTTCCAGGGCTGGGATACAGAATTCTCTATAGTGGAGACTGTGCAAGGTGCCTCTCTGTAGAGGTAGTATGTGAATTTGTGTCCACACAAGTCCTGGTTGTCCCCCTGAGAAGTACAAAGGGGAGGGAATATGTCTGTCTGGTGTAGAGGAGAGGCTGCTCGGAGACTGGGATTGAGATGAGCTGCACCAGGAGGAGAGAGATGCCAAAAAAGCTGTTCAGCATTATAAGCTGTTTCCCTCGTATACATCTCTGGGCGCCTCCTGCAGCGAGAAGCTCTCCCTGCCTGCTGGCAAGAGGATCCTGTTTGGATCTGTTTAGACATTATTTCACTAATATTGTTGTTTATCATGTGTTGGAACTGTGCCTCAAAGCCTGAGCAGCCCTGCGGATGCTGGCTGCCTAGCATGGTGTGTGCCTCCATGTTCCCTGGGCAGGATTATCCCCCGTGGAAACAACACTAGGGCTCCCTGGAGAGACCCATCACCTGCTCTCAGCTTTGCTCAGAGGGTCTTTATCTCTTTGGTGTCTTCCTATAAATCTGGGGCAGGCTGGCAGTGTGGGGGTTCCCTAAGGATCTGACATGGTGGTTGTGTAATCACCCCCACTGCAGTGTTAAGGTCATTTTGCAGCCATTTGGCTTCAAATCCATGGGTCAGATCCCACTGGGTGAGCCAGTGTGTCCTGGTAAATCCTTTGTTTAAAGGTTTGAGAAATCTAGTACGTTTCTGGATATCAAGGTAGGTAGAAAGGATGGATTTCTTTGGACTTTTGGTGAACTTGTAGGTCTTTTCCAACCCGAATGATTCTGTTTTATGATGCTGTGTGCTAAATTCCTCTTGATAAAGCAGCTGAATTAGGGTCGAGCTGCCAAGCCCCAGGACATCCCAGATCAGTGGCACAGCCTGTGAAAATTCCTGGGGCTGGTGAGCTTCAGGTGTTTGGGTGGATTGTTTGGGACAGGGATATCATGTGGTTCCCTGGTCTGGAAGCTGGGTTGGGGATCTGACTGTGTCTGAACCGCTGCTTCTGCCCAGGCCAAGGAAAAATTGGGGTGATGAGGGCAGATTGGGAAACCTGCAGCACCTGCTGTCCTGCTTAGCTATGGGCCCCAAAAGGCTCTGTTCATCCTCTGGTACTCTACAAACTTAATTTGGAGAAGGCAGAATTGTTAAATGTTGACTCTTTTTTGATGTAAAACCAGGTTCAGTTCAGAACAGATTATGACAAAGTGACTGCTTACTGCAGCTGAATTTACTACCCCTCCTTCATCTGCTGAAGGTAAATGTTTTATGAGGGCAGGGCATACAACTTGAGTCCAGAATTTTGGCAGGTCTGGCTGAGGGCTTCTGCTAGCTGGGGTTGACACTTTGCAGATTTTGGGGACAGTGAGGATTGCTGAGGGACTGAAGGAAGCTGTAACTCACTTCAAAAGACAGGTGATCATGGAAAATCATAAAATGGTTTGAGTTAGAAGGGACCTTAAAGATCATCTTGTTCCGACCCCCTGCCATAGACAGGGACACCTTTCCCTAGCCCAGGTTGCTCCAAGTCCTTTCCAACCTGGCCTTGGACACTTCCAGGGATGGGGCAGCCACAGCTTCTCTGGGCACCCTGTGCCAGGGCCTGCCCACCCTCACAGGGAAGGATTTCTTCCCAATATCCCATCTAACCCTGCCCTCTGGCAGTGGGAAGCCATTCCCCTTGTCCTGTCACTCCATGCTCTTGTCCCAAGTCCCTCTACAGCTTTCTTGGAGCCCTTTTAGGCACTGGAAGGGGCTCTGAGGTCTTCCTGGAGCCTTCTCCTCTCCAGGCTGAACAGCTCTCTCAGTCTGTCTCCAGAGCAGAGGTGCTCCAGCCCTTGGAGCATCTTTGTGGTCTTCTCTGGACTTGCTCCAACAAGTCCATATCCTCTTTATGTTGGGAGCCCCAGAAAATGGGCCATAACAAACTAATTTGGTGTTTCTCATAACATCACAAAGGTAATATGTAAAAGCAGTGGTTTAGGAGTTATGCTTGACTTGAATGGGAATTATATTAGGAGAACTTGAGGTGAATAAAAAGTTTTCTGGTCCATTTCAGTGTTACTGTAAGCGGAGAAACATTACAAGATGTTTGTTTCTGGAAGTGTCTCAGGCTCAGCTCTAAGCTGTGCTCGTTACTACTATTTTTAATAATTCAGTAATACTTTAATAATGTGAAAAACAACAAAGCTGCTGGTGAGGTCTGCAGCTGACAGAGTAGCAGTGTGTAATGAAGAGGAGGACAGGAGACCAAAATTCTGCTGGTTGGTAACCTGGACCCCTCTCTGTGCAGTACTTGGGGTGGGAAGCAGTGGCTGGAGAGGAGTAAGGGCTGCTTTGGAAAATCCACCAAGCCTTGCCTGAAACACACCTGGATGAGTCCTGGGGTTGGGAAGGAGCAGCCAGCATGTACATATTGAAAAATCACACATTTTAAAGCTACTGCTTTTATTTATTCTCTTGGGTTAACACACCCTGTTCTGGCCTGCAGCCAGGGGGATGCTGAGAAATTGTCTTGGAGCAGATTCAAAAAGCATGATTAAAGGTTTGTTGGGAGAAGTGCCACACAGCCATGGACCTGTTGCAGGGAGGTGACTTGATCTGTCACTTGGGTTGCTCCAAGAGTTTTAGGGTGAGGATTTGTCCATCCTGCCCAAGCATGAGGAGTATGGCATGCTTTTTGGGGAAGATGCCATCCAGAGAATGGAGCTGGGGGCAGTGCTGCCCAAGTGCCCTCCCACGGACTCTGGCACCGTTTTGCCTCTCTCCAAACCCTCTTGATCAGCTGTAGCTTTTGGATATGAAGCAGAGCTGGATTTGGGGAGGCACCTTGGCAGGGGCATTGCCGTGGGAGCAGGTGAGGAGGTAACTGGGCAGCACAGAAAAAGCATCCTTGACCTGGTCCAGCACCCATCACACTTGTTTGGGTTGGCTTTTCCCCCATGTGTGGACACCAAAGAGCTTTGCCAGTGCAGGTTATTGCAGGGAGCTAATTGACTTTCCATCATCTCCTCGGGTCTCTTTGTGAGTGAAATGACTAAAACGCAGCCGCAGGCTTCCCAATAAACAATGAGCAGTTGGTTTCACATGGCTCCCTGTCAAAAATCCCAAACTGGAAAGGCAGGAAAACAAACAATCAGATCAGAAAGAAATGGGTTTTTGGCATGGGTTCCCTCCGTGTTGACTGGGCTGTGAGACAGACCCTGAGAAATGGCTCAGCTTTGAGTCAAACAGCTCAGGCACGGATAGGGAGGGTGAGGAAGCAGATAAAAATGTTTCTGTGCTGAAATCCAGGCACCTGCAGTCACAGATGAGCAGAGGGAAGGGTACAGGTCCCTGCACGCTTTTCAGATGGCAGAGACATTTTAAACACAAGAGGTGTAGTTATACCCTGGGCACTGAAGCAGAACAAGTGCCAGGAAAATACGTACTTCATCTAAAAGATGGGAGCTTGGAAGTCAAGAGCAGCACTTGTTTTGTAACTGGAATATAAACTATTGGTCTGAGGTGGAGCAACAGGCAAGGAAAGGCATCTCCTCTCTGCTCAGATTTCCCAGGGACAGACTGGAACTGCTGCCTCTCTGGTCATAACCTAATTGATAAAAATTGGCCAGGGAGGGAAATTTGCTGATATTTGTTTTTCTTGCACTCTGCAATAGCTCATGGGTGAATGAGATTTTTAATTTTTTTTTTCATTTTAAGACAGATTTAGTGTTTCTTGATCATTCCCATTCAAGGTGCAGCTTCCTTGTGATTCAGCTGGCCAGAAGTGTGGTCCCAAAAGAGAAAGATGTGTGCTTTTGTCTCCTCCCACAGCACTCTGGTGTTTTTCTTTTGCAACAGAGTCTTGGACGTTTCTGTTACTGAAAAGTTTTTTCCAGGGAGGATTGTCTGGTTTTGGAAAAGTTCCTGCTTTGGGAAAGTTTAGTCTCACTTTACATAAACATCCTGAGATTTAGGACTTTTTTTTACTTTTTTCTCCTCTGTCCTTGTGTCAGTGTTCGTATTATTGCGAGAGTGTAAATATTATTAAAGATGTTTCAAGTTCCCTGGGCTCTCCTGTTGTTAAACAGAAGCATGTAGTTTGGCACAAGCAGGTCCTCAGGAACAAATCTTAATGGGACCATGTACTGGAAGGTGCTTTTTTCCCACCCCACAGCAGTTTCACAGGTTTCTGAGAATTTACCAGGCGTGGAAAAAATCACACAGCAACCCTTACACGATTTCTCTTCCCTATGGCAACTGCAACCTCCTCTCTTTAGGAGACCAGCATTTGTTCCCCATGGAGGTCTGTGGTTTTCTGGTGGGTCTCTCTAGCTGTCACCACTTGATGGGCCCAGCAGACAATTTGGCAGCTCACATATGGGTTCTTCTAGGAGCCGGGTTGGAGGCTTTGCTGAATCCATGGGGCTTTTTTAAAAGATGCTTTCAGCTGGCCTGGTCTTCATCTCTTGTCTCCTTAGCTCTGTTTAAAATACCAACATGCTTATTTGGTAGAAAAAGACACAGATCATCCTGAAAGCAATGAGTGTGGAACTCAAGAGGCACAAGACTAACAAAACAAGGATCTGAGCTTTCTGACGCAGACTGGGCAATTTTACAGATATTGATGACCCAGAGGGAGGGAGGAGTTGTACCTCACCACGAATTCCTCCTGGGAAGGTGAGGGTGGATGATGCTCTCCTGCTGCAGTTCCCCTTGGGTGGGAGGTGGTACCTGCATGGTGATCCCTGATGTGCTGTGGCTCCTAAGCACAGGACAGACAGACATGGGACAAAGCTGGGTGCTCTTGCCCCAGAACAGCCCTGAGCCTGTGCCAGGGAGGGCAGGCTGAGGTGCTGTGGTGCCTGTAATGCCATGTGTGCTGCAGAAGGTGGAGGCAGAATAACCTGTGGGGAGGTATGGTGCAGTGTCAGGCATGGCATGGTCTGCATCGTTCCCAAAAGAGCTGCTGGTCCACTCATGCTTGGCAGAAACCAGTGCAAATTTAGCTTGAACAAGCCACTAAGTGATAAAATCCCAGGGCAGGAGCATATCTTGCAATGGGCTCCCTTTCTCAGTCTCACAAAGGGAGCCGCTTCATCCAGACCACCTCATCAGTGTTTGTCTTGCCTAATCTCAAATCCCAGCAGCTCCCCAGCTGTCCAACCCAAAGCTTAAATAATTTTTGCCATTGAGATGGTTTTTTTTTCCTAGTGTCTAATCTACAATTTACAGCCCATTACTCCTTGTCCTGTTCCCTGGGGGGGATGCAGTACAATTTATTCCCACACCCTTTGCAGCAAACTTTTACATAATTGAAGGCTGCTATCAAGTCTCTTCTGCCTTCTGATTTCCATACTAGACAAATCCAGTTCTTTTGGCCTCTTTTTAGCAACAAATTGTTTTGCTGCCCTCTGAATTGCCTTCTGTTAGTCCACACCTGAAGTTTGTGGCTGTATGTGTGAGAAGGAGGAGGAAAACTAGTTAGGATTTTGTACTGCATGGAAGGAAAGCAGGATTAGAGTGTGGGAGGTCCTTGGGGTTACTGTACCCAGTGCTGCTATATGGGAATAAGAGGCTAGTCAGCCAGCAGAGAACGTGGATCAAGTGCAAGTGGTGCTGGGTTTGGATGAGAGGCTCAGGTGTCTGCAGGTGCTTCCACTAAGCTCGGGGTTGTGCAAAGTTGGATGCTCCTTGATGTAAGAGGTACTTGTTTCTGCCTAGCTGGCTTTTCAGTCCTGCATTTTTTGGCTCTCTCTCCAGCCAGCACCTCAGGCTGCTAACCTGCTCTCCAGATACTCACCTTTACTCTGGGCACTTGCAGGTGAGAGGAGCTCCTGTGAGCCCACTGGGAATGCTGTGGGTGGGTGGGTTCTGCTGCTGCTGTTTGCTCCCCTGAGATGGCAGCAGCTCAGCACTGGGATGCCAGTGCTGCTCCTGATGCTGTCTCTCCATATTTCATTCCTGTCTAGCTCTGGGTGGTGGGAGGAGGTGCTTGGCTTCGTCGCCACACTGATCGGGATTGTCTTTTCTTTTAGGATGAGGAAGCTGATCTGCATTCGTGTCTAATCATCCACAGGGCTGATAAAATTATTCACGTAATGAGTTCTAGGGGAGAACCTCTCTTCTCCTCCCCCTCTTGCTGCACTAGTGGGGAGCTGGGAGCAGCCTTGCTGGGAAGGCAGAAGGGCTGTGGGGCTGGGAAGAAGGAGATGGGCAATGAGTGGTGAACCCCCTGAGTTCAATTACCCCCTGCTCCCACCGTAAGCAGGTAACCATGGATACATCTGAATCCAAGGCATCACTGGTCCCCAAGTAACAGCATACATGTACATTTAAATAAAGACCCTGGGCTTGTCACTGAGGAAGGGGTCTTGGAGCATTTGGGATGTCCTAGTTGCAGGGAGGCCGTGGAGGGCAGAACTTGGGGGCACCACACAGGCAGAGCTGTGTATGAGACAGTCAAAGCCCCTTGACTGGCGAGCTGGAAGTATGTCCCCTCACAGGGAGCATTTGCACACCTACCAGTGTCAGCTCATAGGAACACAGGAGAAACAGTGAAGAATGGGGTTGCTGACATGAGTGGACCCTCTGGCAGCATTTGTACCCTTCTGGACATGCTAAGGTGGCATTGCTTGGGCTGGATTTTGGTGTGCAGTGTACTGGCACAGGGATTTCTATCCATGCCAAAAAGGATGGGTATTTGTATGTTTTCCTCTGTGCCTCCTCCCAGAGATGCTGGCGGGAGCATGCTGGGGCAGGAGCATGAATGAATGGGAGCGCTGGAGGAGACATTTAAATGAAGCACTCATCTCCAGGATTTTCTTCCCTTAGCTTCATTCAGATTTAGGGATGAAGGTTTTAAAGAGACAGCACCTAGGCTGTGTGTCACAAGTGGGCATCCCTGTGAGGGGATGGCTGGGTGTGTAGCTCTGCTGCTTTCCCAGCCCCAGAGATGCCAGTGAGGCACTGCAGAGCCACGCAGTGTCCTGGCAAAGCAAAAGGAACATAACCTAGTGCCCTGGCTCTGGGTGATTTGCACCTGTGGTGCTGCCAGCCCATGCAGGTGATGTGTGTGCCAGGGACAGGGGGTGTGTGCCCTGCAGCAGCACATGCCTGGGCTCAGTGTAAGGGGCAGCTTTAGGGCAGCCTTTGTGTCCAAGCCTGGAAGCTTAAGAAGCCCAGGATGCTTCCAAGAGGCATAGGTTTGCTGGGATGCAAGGGAATGATGTGGTGAAAGGTAGAAGCTGGGGGGGCATAGAGGTGTGGGGGCATCCTGCCCACTCAAACGACTCCCTGGTTAAGGCTGCAGTGGGTGGTCAAAGAAGCCAGCAGTGACAAGATTTTGGGGGCTCCTGTGCAAACCAGCTGGGCTTCTGCTGGGCTTTGCCATGCCAGGGCTTCTCCCTGCCTCTGCTAAAGGGGAATATAAGAAGTGCTGTGTGCTTCCTTGGACCAACAGCCCCTTGGCAGCATCACTGTGACAGTGCTGTGAGGTCCTTCACTGGAATGCAGAGAGCCTGGATCACCTCTGCCTCCTCCACCCTGCACCTTCAGGTGCAGTTTTCCACGGGTGCTGCCTAGGAAAGCAAAATAAAGCCCAAGCAGATGCAGAGGGGACGCACCTCTGCAAACTGAGCTGAAAAAGTGATTTAGGAGGAGGTCTGGAATGCAATGCCTTCCCACTGGCAGCTCTCAGATGCCATGGGATCAGTTGCTGGCTGGTCTGGGGGAGGCATATACATCCATGTCCCTTGTCCCCACCGCTGCTGCCCTTGTTTTGGCTGGTTAGGGTCACCATGCTCTGGTGTGTGCAGAAAGGGGGAGACCTGGGCTGTGAAAGAGGGTTTGGGGAGCACCGACACGGGCTGGTGGGACAATGTGGGGGTCCTTTGCCAGCAGTCCCAGCCCCGATATGGGATGGAGCCGGTCGGGGTGCAGGTTTCTGGATGCTGCTGCTGGCCTGGGTGGGCAGAGTGGAGGCTGCGTGCCGTGTCCCTACCCCGGGGGGCGTGTGCCCGGACAGGTGCCGTGTTTTGTCTCGGCTCCTTCCCTCCTTTGTTATCCCCCGTCTGCCCCTTCTGGTTTATGTGCGAGTTCCCTTCCTCCGATTGTCAGAAATTTCTTTTCCACTGTGTGGGCAGGAGACAGATTTTAGCTGTCTCTATTTTCTCCCCCTTTTTTTTTTAAAAAATTTTTTTTTTTTTTTGTATTTCGTTTTATCCCCCCTCCCCCTTTCCTTCCTTCCCTGCTCCTCTCGTCTCTCGCTCCCTCCCGTTTTTCCCTCCCTCCTCGCGGCTCTTTTCCTTCCTTTTCCATTACAAACCATGTCTCTGGAATAACCCCCGGCCGGATCCATGCCTCTCTTCCCAGGTAAGCGATGCCCAGCGGGATGGGGGCAGCTCCAGCTCGCTCTCCCCAAGTCCGTGGGGACATCGTGTCCACACCCCCACTCACTGCTACCTGTTGGGGACGGCCGGGAGACAGCAGTTGGGGCTGTCTCCATCCTCCTCCTCTCTCTGAGCGATTCCCGGTGGACACCTCCTCCCCTCCCTTCTGTCTCTCCTGCTCGCAGGGATGCGCGGGGCTTCGGGAATGGAGCGCGGGGGAAGGAGCCGGCGGCAACCAGCAGCCAGAGGTGGGTTGGGACTGGGGGGGAGCGAGGGGGCTCCAGCAGTGTTTTGGGACAACACCCCAAGTTTGGAGCCCGGCTCCCGGCTTTTCCCCATTCCCGAGGTTTCTGGGACGCGGGGATCGGCTCTCACAAAGTTTGTAGCGGGGGAGCCCCAGCTCTCTGCTTAAGGTGGTTTGGGGGGACTAGGGGTCCCGGGGGTCCCGCCACCCCCAGGAAGGAGCTTGTGTGTGTGGGCCTGTTTTGAGGGGCTGCCCAGCCTCACATCCCGGTGGGTGGGTGGATGAAGCTGGATTGGGGTGTCAGCCCCCTTTCTTCCCCTGCCTGGGATGCAGGACAACAGCGGGCTCCTTCAGTGCCAGTCCTCCCCTCCTATCCCAGGGCTTCCCAAATGTGCAGGATTTCTTTTCTTCTTTCTCCTTCCTGCCCTGGGCACCCAGTGCTTCATTTTGTATTGTTTCCCTTCACCCAGTCCTCACGTTCTGTGGGTCTGGGTGCTGCTCCTGAATTTGGTCCCTGCCTGGGTGTTGCTTGTGGCAGCGGTCCCCTAAATCAGGGTTTGTTTGCCTGGTTCCTCCAGCTCTCCCGGCTGCTCTTGCGTTGCAGAGCGTTGTTTTGGTGCTCGTGGCTCCTGCTTGGCTCTTTGTATGGCTGGAGCGGAGCCAGGGATAACTCTCCCCCAATGATCCTGCCTGGAGAGACAAATGCTACTTGTGCCCTGGACCATTCTGCTCTCCCCCACAGGCCACATGTCCCCAATGCGGGTGATCTCCTTGTGCTCTCTGGCCTTGGTCTGTGTGGCAGATGGGGAGCTCTGGATTCAGGATGCCGTGGGATGTGGTGACACTCTTGGCTGGTCCAGATCCACGACTGGGGTTGTTTGGCAGACGAGGAGCAGCGTTTATGGAAGGCGCTGTCAGGGAGATGAGCTACACATTTGCAGCCTCGGCTGCTGCTGCTGGCATCTTTGGCAAGGCTGGGGCAGAGCTGCCACCCGTTGAGTACCTGGAGACTGAGTGCCATCCAAATGGGGAGTGTGTTTTGGAGGGGTTTCCTTCAGCTCCCTCTTCCCGAAGTGTTTATGTAGCACTGCAGGTCTCTATGCTGGTGGGCTGAGCTCCTCTGGATATGGGGACTATGTATAGGAACTATAGGACTAAGGAGGTGGTGGTGGCATCAGGCTGTCCCCTAGCACTGATCTCCCCTCCGGTCTCTGCTGCTGCCTGGCTGAGTTTCCTCGTTCCTTGGTATTCCTGGAGTACCTGGAAAGTTTGTTCTCTGTAGTTTGGGATGCACTTCCATCCTTTGAACGCCCAGAGGTTTCCTCATCCTCTGCTGTCACACAGGGCAGTGTAAATCTTTTGCCAGTGAAAGGATGAGGGGGAGCCTGGCCTGTCCCTGTTGCACCTTGGCACCTGTTTAGGACAGATGACAGACCAGTGCTGAGGCACAGTTTCCCTTGGGTTCATCCATGCTGCTGAGGGCACTGATGAGGATTTGAGCATGTGAGTAGGATCTCCTGGCAGCGGTGCCTTTGACTCTGTGTGACCAGGAGTGTCCCCATGGCCGTGTGAGGCTGCAGCCCCCTGTGCCCCATCCCCAGTGTGGCTGAGTCAGTGCACCCACCCACTGCATCCAGTGTGTGACTCACAGACTTTTCATGCACTGGTGTGAATCACTCACACACAGCCACACTGATGACTTTAGTGGCAGTTGAAAAGAGAAAACAGTCCCCCTAGCTCTCCCTGAGTACCACTATTGCTACAAGCTAGGCTCCTTGCTCACAGTGACCTGAGAAAACTTCTGCGAGTGGCACTCTGGTGATGGCAGCTGGAGTTTCTGCTCGCTTTCTGCATTCTGAGCTTGAGTTGATCCACGAGTGCCACAGAGGATGCTCGTGGATGGAATAGATGGGTGAACACCAGGGTGACACAGTCTGGGGGATGGCTCCTCTGCTTTGGTGCTAAGAGGGCTCTGATGGCTAGATTGGGTGAGTCTGGTGGTGTTCTGAGCCACTTCCCCCAGGGCAGGGCACAGTTTAGGCCAGTTTTCCATTCTCCACCTCTGTCTCTCTGGGGACCACATGTGGTGACATGGAGCCCTATCTAGGCAGCTTTCTTCCCTCTCCCCAGCCTGCTGGGGTGCAGCAGGACTGTCTGAGCCCCAGTGTGAGCATCTGGTGATGAACAAGAGCTGTCAGGAAAAGAGCCAGTTTTCCCCCCATGGCTTTGGCTGCTCCTCTCTCTGGTGCTGCTGGCTGGCAGATGGTCATGGCCAGCAGCTCAGCTGGTGGCTGGGATGCTCTTTGCTCCCCTGCCAGAGACTGGGGCTGTGTCTCCGCTGGCTCCCCTGGGGCCGGAGGTGACTGTTTTAATACAGGGAAGATGCTCATTAATTAGCCTCCCCAGGGATCATCGTCTGTCACCTTCCTGGCTCTGCTGGAGAGAGTCCAAAGGAGGAGGATGGAGTCCCAGGTGATCTCACATTCCTCACCACCAGGTACAGGCTTGCTGGGATTTAGTGGTGCATCCCTGTGTTCCCACTCAAGCAGAGGGATTTAGGAGGAGAGATGATAAATAAATCCAGTGCCTTGCAGCTCTAGGAAGGGCACATGCAAGGAGCAGAGGGGATCAGACAGTCTTCCCAGATACCTTCCAGATCCCAACCCACCCCTTGGCTCTCTCCCCCATCTTTTCCATCCTGCTTTGCTTTATCCCTGCCTGTTGCTCTTGCAAAAGCTCTTCCTGCCCTTCCCTCCCAGCGCCGGCTCCCCACCAGCATGTCCCCTCATTTCTTCCTGCTCCCTGCGGCTGAAATGAAGTGCTGGAGTATTTCAGGGATGTCAAAACATACCATTAGTCACAGGCGTGAGGCCTCGTGCCCGGGGAGAGGCTGCTGAGCTCTGTCAGGCTGAGAAATGAGAAGGGCAGGTGGGAACTGGGGGATCAGGGGGCAGAGGCTTTGGGCTTTCTCCCTTTCCAATACCTCTGGCATCATCCCAACCTTGCTCTGAACAGCAGGTTAGGTCAGAGGTTGCCTGGCATCAATTATTCCACAATCCCTCTGTGATGCTGGAATGTGGTACCTGCAAAATGGGGGGCTAGGTCCCACCCTGCTTTGCTGGTGGGAGTTTCTCCCTCTGAATCCCATTCCAAGGCGACCCTCCAACCACGTCCAGCGATGTTAATTATTGACTCAGAAGGGTTGTTTTTCTCCTCTTCAGCAGAGAGGCATTATCTTTAGTGTTTTCCATGCTGGGATACATGCTCCCTGCTTCAGAGGCTGCCTCTTGTGGATTTAAATCAAATACTGGGTTTTCTAGGCAGTTGTTTAAACACAGCAATGTGGGCACTGGAACACCCATTCCCTGCAGAGGCACCGAGCTCTGCTGCCCAGTTTGCCATCTACAAGCCTCTGTGCTTCCCAGCCTCGCTCAGGTTTATTGTTCTATTTATTTAGTACTAAAACACTATTTCCTTTCATTTTGCAAGCAGGGAATGGGGGATCCTGTTAAAAATACACTGAGCTCCTGGTGTGCAGCCTGTCTTCTGGCATTGGCAAGATGCTAGAGATGCCGGAGCCTGATTTCTGCAGAAAAGGCAGCAGAAACCTCAAAGTTGTCAAGGGGAAAGGGCTGAGCTTCATCTCCTCCCATTATTCTCTGAGGACTGCTGCCTATAAATAAGCACAGACCAGCTGGAAAGGTGCCTCAAAGCGCAGAGGTGTAGGCAGGCCTGGGTGATGCTGAGCCTTGCCCCTGTGAGCAGGTCCCTGGAGAGAGCCAAAGCTGTGGCTAATATTTTTGTGAAGCTTTTCTGGTTCAGCAAAGCATTTTCATTCCCCTTACCTTGTTTTTTCCAAGCTGCAGGTGGAAGATGGTCTTTAACCCCTTGTTACCCTGGGTCTACTTTGTGCCCTCCAACTGGGACCAGTGTGAGTGCTTTTAGCAAATCCATCCCTGCTGGGCAGCTGGTTTGATGTTGAGGCATCATGTGTGATTTTTAGAGGTCAGTACTGGAGGGTGGAGGCTTCTGTGCAACCTGGAACTGTTAGCAAAGAGCCCTGAGAGTGTGCAGGCAGTGATCCTGCTCCCAGAAATCTGGGCAGGGTGCAGGAAGCTGCTTGCTGTGGGATATGGGGGTTCATGGGATGATGGGAGCACGTGGTCATTGCTCCAGGGAGAAATTCCATCTTATCTGCACTCACAGCATGGATCCAATCCTGGCATTGCAAACTTCTTCCCTCCAGCATCTGTTCTCCAAAGTTACTGTGTGCTCACTGAGGCTTCCTAAGCAGGACTGGGAAATCATACCTGGTTTAAAATTAACTAAATCAGGTCCTTCAAGGCAAGGAGCACCTCTTGTGCATGGTCCTGTGTCCTGGATGAGCCCTTTAGTGGGCCAGGGTGGTACTTCCAAGTTGGCTGTGAGGAGCTTTACTTGAAACCTCCCGTGCTGACTGTGCCTGAGAAAATCAGGCTGTAACTAATGGGAGTTGCTCAAGATGGTGGCTAATTAGTGTGATTAACTGAGCAACAGTGGGGGTGACTCCTTCTTCTGCTCTGACACTCATCTTGGACCCTGGGGAATGACTGCAGCAGCCAGGGAAGGATCACAGCCTCCTTACCTGGGGGCTGGAAGGTAAGGCACAGCCCCCCAGCAGTGGGGTGGTCTGTCTGGCTGTCGCTGCACCTCTGCTTTCCCCATAACTAGAGGGGTTTTCTCTCTGGAAGCAGCTGGTGAGGGGAGTATTAGTGGTGTGGGCATGGCTGGAGCTGGGACCCCTCCTGCAAGATGATACAGGGTGAGAAACTCCATCTTAAAATCTTAGATATGAGAGTTGAGGCATCTGGGACATATTGGGAAACAGGGTCCAGCCCTTGAGTTTTTCCCACCCTATCCTCCTCTGAGGGATTTTCCCCTCTCGTTGGGTGCCCCCTTCAGTTCTGCCCCATCAGGTGATGGCTTTGGATGTTTGCTCACGGCTTACTAAGCAACCCTAAAAAAGCCCTGTTTACAAACCACGTCCCTGATGCGAAGTGAGTCTGGTTCTGTGGGCTGCCACTTGCCGGCTCCGCTCGAAATGTGTCACTTGCACCAAGCGTTATTTTTAGAGCTGAGGTTTGCAGAATGCAAAAGCTGGGCAGGTTTTTCCAGGGTGGCAGATTCCTGGGAGGAGGAGGAAGAGGAGACTGGGGTGATCTCTTGCTCTGTACTGTTGTATGGTGGCTGGTGCTTTCAGTGTTGTCCTCTGGTGAGACAGTGCTCACGTGGCTTTTCCACATCTATGTGGGATCCTTTATACGTGCCTTTCTCCTGGTTCTCCTCACTCTCTGTTCAGTGATATTCCTTCCTCCCTACTCCATCTTTAGTGGCTGATGCTTCCCAGGAGGCTGCTCCAGGTGCCTGGTCTCTCTGCTAGGGCAGTGCCTGTCCTTCCAGCCCTTTTCCTTGCCTGGGAGTAGCTGGGCTGTCTTCAGGGTGTGTTGGGCTGGTGTTGAGCCAGGCGAAGAGGAAAACAGCTCCTCGTGGTGCGGTGTGGTGGTCCAAGGACAGCCTGCATGACAGACCAGGGTTTAGTCTGGTGATCATGCACAGAAGTGTCCCCAACCTCAGAGGCAACAGTTTGGTTGAAGTAAAATGCTTCTATGGAGTGGAGCTGGTTTGCACCAGGCAAATTTATGAGAATCAATAAGAGGGGTGAGAAGAGAGTAGAAGTTTTAAAATGTCCAAATACGATGATGCATGTTGGAATTGAAGTCGAAGGTTTGGAAGCTTTAGGCTTGAAAGACATCTTTTAAATCTGGTGCTGTTTTTCCTCTGGTGGATGTGATATAAAAAGCAGAATTGAAATGAAGCGTGTCTGCTATGTTGGAGTAGATATTTTCCACCAGATAAACTGGCATTTTTTTTATTTTTCCCTCTTTCTTAGGACTTTTTCCCCCCAGAAACTCCTGAAGCTGACACTCTTTGCTCAGCAGGTCTGTCCTGCCCTGTACCTGGCTACCTCCCCACACTCTGGGCTGCCAATGCTTTTGTGTGTGTTATTAAAGGTCTTGGAGGGAGAATTTCTCATTCTGCTGCAGGATTTCACCGTTCTCCCACTGAGTTATGGTCCAGGTTCTTGTGTCAGACCTTTGGAGCGATGTTGTTCGTCTCCCAGCACCGTGTGGCCAAGTTACAGCTGGCTGTGGAGATGGGCAGCAGGGATGCTCTGCCTGCTTTCTATTCCAGAGCCTGTTTCCAGCCAAGTGCCAAAACTTTCTCAGTCATTCTCATGTCTCACTTGACTTTCTTGTACTGTTGTGACTTTGTTTTAGTCGCTTTATCTGTTTTGCTCATGCAGAAAGCTGTTAGTATTGCTGGGAGGGTTTATTAGCCTTGAAGCTGTCACCTATTTCCTATTTGTTATTCCAGGTATTTAATTTTCTCTTAGCTCCTTGAAAGCTGGAGCTTGTTTTCCCTGTGATTCCCTCTGGAGGAAGGTGGTTTTACAGCTCCTACCACAGAGAGGGGGTGGTGGAGTGGGTTTTGGTGTGCTGGGGATGGGGCTGTGGCTCAGAGTGGGGCTCAGACCCAGCACCATCCATTGTTGGAATTTTTGGGTAACTGGCGCTCGCTCAGAGCAAAAGCTGTGCTGTGAATTAATGTTTTAATTATGTCAGTCTCTTCCCCAAAGGCTGTTCTCTTTGTTTTTAATTTGTAAAGCTCTTGCATGCGATCTTGCTCTTCTCCTGCTCCCATCATCCACACTGTGCAGTTCACTCTGGAAAGTGAACTGCAGGTATGGATGCTTTCCCTGACAGGGACGTGAACAGCTGCTGGGGCTGTGGAGCTGCTCCTGGAGCACCTATCCCACCAATGCTCCAAACCAGGAAAATTTCTTGGCTCAGGTTTCCAGAAGAGGTAACAAAATGGGGAGATTCTGTGCTGTGGGATCTCCAAAGCAGCTTCTCCCAGAGGTGTAGCTGATGGGGGAGAGTGTGATGCTTTCACCTCAGTGTCTTGAAGGTGTTGCCTGCTGCTAGGGATGTGAGTGGTACTGAGGTGCTTCATGCCTTGGGGAATGACATGCAGGATGCTGAGGATGGGGACAATTCCCAGGGCAGTTCCCACTGTCACTCCTGCACCAAAGCAAGGAGTGGGGTCAGTCCTTGGCAGCTCTGTGCTCCTTTTGCCATGAGGGAACATGGACAGGGGTGGGGGCTCTGAGATGTTGCTATGTGTTTGCCCACATAAAAAGGGAAAGAGGAAAGCAGGTGTGTGCACATATATGCATGATACTCCAGCCTTGTCACCCTCAGGGGAACTTCCTACCTGCGGTGCCAGTGGAGGAGAGCTGGGGTGAGGCAATGAGAAGGAAAACTGGAGCTGCTCTGATAGATCAAATATGTATTTTTATTAATAAAGACTTCCACTGTGATTGGAATGCCCAACAGCAGGAGCAGAGTCAAAGGGAGGATTTAAATACTTTAAAAAATCAGGTTGGGTGGAATGGAGAGACCAACTTATGGTGTTTTCATCTTAGTCTGTTATTCATCAGTTCCCTTAATAATTCAGGTGGATTTTTTTTTAATATTAGAGGAGATTAGACTTGGCAAATAAGTGGAGTGTGGCTCCTGGAGCTACAGAGTAAGTACCGAGGCTTGACAGATCTTCCTTCTGGGGGATATTGGGTTCTTGCTATTAGAAAACACGAGTACCCCACACCAGGAATTGATCACCCCATCTTGTGCCTTTGTGGCACGTTCAGTATTATCGTTGCTTCATGGGATTGCCTTGGGCAGTGTTTCTATCTGCCCAGGTGATGCTGCTTTGCTGTGTTGGGTTACCTCACATTGGCACAGTCGGGTGAGAAGGACCTTCCCATCCCCTGCCCTCCATGTGGAGCTTCTCTAGCCAAGGCTGGACCAGGTGGGATGTGGCCAACAGAAATAGGTGGGTGCTGCCTGTGAGGTGCCAGCGCCTTCGTGCATGTCCTGCGCCGCCGATGGTAAATCACCCGGGCCACCGGTGGCTGTTGCTGTGCATCACTGTGAGGAGAAGACAAATCACTTCCCTCAGGCCATTCGTGGTTCCCAGAACAATATATAAAAGCTGTCTTGGGGTGTTTAATGTGTTTCCAAAGGGCTGGAGGGTATGAGTGACTTGATAAGGTCTCCTTGTGCGCTGGTTGCTTTACGCGTCTTTGTTTGGGTTTTAATCCCTTTTCTCCCCTTTTTTTGGAGGGGTCTGTAGGTTTGTGTATTCAAGGGTTGAATGCTACAGGCTCTGGGCTGCTGTATTGTGCTGCTTCCTCCAGCCAAGGAAACGTAAACATCACATTGGGGTATAGAAACATGTAAAGATTTTAGCTTGTGATCTAAAAAATTAGCTAAAAAAACATTAGCAGTTTTTGTCCTAGCTTTTCGAGGTCTATCTGTTTTCTGAAACTCTGTAGCCAAGGAGGGTGGACTGGGAGGGACTTCTGGTCCACTCCTATTTTGGCAGGGGAACATTTTGTTCTGGAGGTGTCTCAGTGATGCTTGGTGGGGTTGAAGATGCTGTTGTGCCCCTATTTCATCTTCTTGATGCCAAACATCTCTGGATCTCATCTATGATCCAGACTCAAGATTTTCCACATCATGCTTGTTTTCTGGGCTCTTCAGTAAATCAGCAGCATGCTTGGTGTGTGTTTTCTCTAAAGCCTCAGTGTCTGGGCGTGGTTTGGGAATTGTCAGGCACTGCTGCCTGTCTAGTTCTGAGCGAGGATTGCATCTCCACAGCATACTGCATTAGGCTGGGCCAGCCCATCCTCTGGAGCAAGCTGATTTTTTCTTGATTTCCTGCCTCCAGACCCCAGGGTTTCATAAATAACCAAAATATCATTAGGTTTGCAGGATCCCTTGGGCACACTGCAGTGGATTGGGATGGCATCAAGTTCTTAGCAATGTGGTGGGATGTGGGAGGGGGCTGAGCTTCTGACAGAGCATCCCTGCACTGGGACTGGACTTATTTGGCTGCTGCAGATGGGAAGGGGTGGGTTGGTGGGTGGCACCCCCAAACCCTCTCCCAGCCTGGGATGGTGCACGCTGGCAAAACGCATGGAGAAATCCCACAAGGAAGAAGGAGGAGAGCTTGCTCTAGTCAAAGTGCTGCAACTCTCCCTCTCTCTGAGGGTTTTCTCCCTCACCAGCATGGAACAAGGTGTTTGTCATGTACCACTGGCATTAGTCACATCGGGGCCAAGGTGATGACACCCTTGTGAGCTGGGAGAGTCACAAGTGCCTGTTTTTAACAAGGATTGCTTTGGATCCAGAGAGGACTAATTAGTTCTGGTGTGATGGCTGGTGCAGGATCCCAGGACACCACGATGGTTGGGTGAGCCATGGAAGGAGATACCACAGGTGTGGGTGCTGCAGCCCAAGGTGGATTCCTCTCCTGCACCATGTGAATGTGCTGGGACTGTGCAGCTGCTGTGAGGCCAGCCAGGGTGAGTGGTTTGCTGCCCGAGGCTTTCCTGAATGGAGAACTTATGGCTGGGTTGGAGCTGGCCCTGGCAATGCTGAGGAGCTCCATGCAGGTTTGGCTGGAGGGTTGAGCCCCTTGTTCTTGGCCTCACACCTCTGTGACTGGGCACAAATGTCTGAGCCCTGAACATCCCTGTGCCTTCCCTTGGGGAAGCCCAGCAACAAGGGTGAAATTGGGCCAGTTCTGTTTCGTTTAGGGAGAGCTCTTGTCCCTCCTGCCACTCCTGCTTTAAGTCCTTTTAGGCAACAGCCTGGTGGCTGCACTCTTCCCACTCTCCCCAGGCAGCCTGTGTTTGTGTGCTCCTTCAGGCCTGGGGGCAAAGGTGCAGGTTTTACCTCTTAAATAACAAGCTGCTGCAGTGGATGCTGAGTACAATGGCAGCAGCAAGAGACTGGTTACTGTTGTCCTTCTGTACACAATACCAATCTGTAATGAAAGTTGTTTTTTTTCCCCTTCTTCCTTTTCACTTAATAATTTGGCATTCACAGCACAGGGGAGTTTCTGAGAGATGAGGCTGCTTCTACTATGTGTTTTGTTCCCCCCCCCCCCTCCCCCCCTTGCTACAGTAGCTTTAGAAATTTATCATCACTGCTTTGGTTTGGGGCTTTTTTTTATTATTTTTTTTTTCCCCCTGGCATATGGAAGTAGCAAGCTTGGAATAAATGCAATCCGTTAGCCGTTTCAAGCAGGCTGTACCTACACGGTGCTCCATGTCTCTCAGCAGGCTGGGATTTTTAGAAACACTCTGCACTGGCCTCGTGTTACAGCTCCTGTGGGATGTGGAAAGCACCCAAACCTCTTTTAAAGGATGCGTTGCTTGGTGTGTAGCGTCCTTTGTCAAAGCTTATTTGGGAGGGTTAGGCTGTGCAGTGGGGTCTGTGTCTGTAGTGCTGCCTCCAGGGCTCCAGATGTGCTGGGCCACATCTGGACCTAGGTGTGCACTGAGTGCTGTGGTCCTCATCTGTGTTGCTCACTTGGATTTTCAGAAGGGATGAAAGTGGGGTTGACCCAGAGATGTTGGCTCAGCTCCTGGCTGTTTGCTGGGTCAGTGTGGGAGAGCCCTGGCTCTTGGAAGTGAGGTGAATACCTGGGTTTGCTCTTGGACCCACACCAAGCTATGGGTGATTCAACACTTTGGGTGGCTGGAAAGAGCCTAAAATCCCTGTAGACTATTCTTGTATCTGAGGAGTTTCACCAGAGGTGTAACTTGGATGCTGAGAGCTGTGTTGAGTCTTGTGCTTTGAATCTCAGCCTTGCCTCCCGGCACCACAGGGATGGTGACAGCTTGGGAAGCTCTTTGCAGGCGGCTTGACACTTCCTTTGGGCACTTGCTGGTGTTAACAAGCTTTGCTGCTGAGTTTCTGGGGCTGGGTTTTCTGTGCAAAATAAACCTGAACGTGGTGGAAATGAGCCAAGATGCAGTGTGTGTGTGCAAGGCTAGGAATGGATGGGGGACATTCCAAGGGGGTGCAGGATGTATCTGGGAGGTGGGTCATACATGAGGAGTCTGCTCTGGTCTGTATTTGGCTGGCAAAGGGAATGGCCCGTGTGTAGGACTAGTTTTAGCTTGAAGGTGCTCAGTGCTCTGGCATTTTTGGAGGAGACAGGGCGGGTTTATGTCTTGGTATCCAACTGGCCCTTTCTCAATAAGGGAGTGTGTCCAAGAATGGGAAGGGGCTGGGAAGGATGGAACAGCAAAGTGCTGAACACAAAGCCTGCTTGCTCCCTGTCAGGATGCTAAAGTTGTTTCACTCTAAGACTTTAGGCAAGGAAAAGCATCAGGACAGACCAGTTGTCTTCACCTATTTTCCTGGACCCATGGCTGCTCCATCCTGGAAGTGTTCAAAACCAGGTGGCAATGCTACGTAGCTCTGGGATGGAGTCTGGGAGTGGCTCTTGGAGCTGGGGGAGGCCAGACTCTTGGCCCTGGCAGCCACTGCTTTAGGGGAAGCCTCAGTTTTGCTGGAGATCCCTGATGCTGGCCCTGGGGACCCTGTGCCAGGTGCTCTCTGAGATGGGGAATACCCATCTGGGTACTTGTAGGCTTTCAGCATCTTCTGTTTTCAGCTTTGGCCCTGTTAGTAGGGGTTGTCCAGGCCATTTCAGACAGGAAGAAGGGTGTAAAATCCAAGCAGACATGAATGTTATATTCCCAAATGGTGATTCTGTGCTAGTGTGGAGCATGATGGAGTTTTAATGCACTCCAGACAGACCAACAGACTGACAGGCACTGGAAGAAGACTGGAACCCTCACTTGTGGTTCATTTGGCAGCTAACACAAAAACATTGTTTAAAGCAAGAAAATGACCTGGTTTAAACCTGAAATGTTGGAAGGGAGTTGAATATCAGCACCAGCCTGGGAAGGGTGGATGGGTCAGTGTAGTACGCTCCTGGAAGGGATGGATTTTGGTTGCTGCCACTTGTAGGTATGCAGGTGGGGGGCTGGGGATTGTGAGGGGTGATTTCTTGGTTCTCCCCAGCTTCCTCAAGCATCTTGCCAGTGCTCTGAAGCCTGCTGGCAGATGGTGGATGGCTGGCAAGGGAAAATCAATGGTGTTAAACTATTTAGGAAGGAGCGAGTGGGCAAGAGGAGAGAGGGGGAGTGATGCTGCCAGAAATAGCACTGCCCGTTTATGAGTTGCCAAGGGTCTGGAAGCAAATGGGCTCTGCTGGTGTCCAGTGTGAGCAGGCACAGAGATAGTGGGGAGGGGGGCATGCTGGATAATCTGGCAGTGCTGGATGGCCATGCCATGCTGGAGGAGAACCCCCCAGGTGTCTGCAGGCTGAGTGACATACGCTCTCAGTCTCGCACTGCCGGTCCTCAGCCATCCTGGAGATGTCTGAAAATTACAGATGGCAGTTTCCCAGTGTAAAAAGAGCTGTGTGTTGCATGTGGAGGAGCCTTGTCTGCCTTCCTGGAGATGGAGAGGGATGAATGGGGGTGCCACCAATGAGTAGCCATTTGTGTGTTGTCACAAGGTGATCGCTGATGTTTGTAAATATGGCACAGTTCAAGCGCATGTGCCACTGTAAAAGGGACAGTTTCATGAATTATGAGCTAATTGAGCCTTTGGGCATCATTTCAGTAGGGATATGGGGCTGATGAGTGAAGGAGTCAGCTTGGGTCAGAGCAAAGCTCCTTTATTTCCATGCCTGGACTGGCTGCTTAGCCAGGATTGTAGAGGATGCTGGGCTGGACCTGATGTGCATCTTATTTCTCACACAATTCTTTATATTTTATGGGATTTATGTTGTTCTTTTCCAGCTGGATGTTCCCAGGCTCCAGCTATCAGCAGAACAGAGCTTGTAGATTGGGGCTAGGCTGTTATTCCTGGCTGTGCCTGCCCTTCTCTTCTCCCTGAATTAGTCTCATCCTTAATTTGAGCTCATTTGCACTACGCTTAAGTGTCCCACAAAGCAGCTATCTGGCAGGAAGGTTGCTTTGGTATAAATTATTCCGAGAAACGTGCTTCAGAGGGATGAAACAGCAGAGATGAAATAATGCCACAAATAAAGAGGAGAAGGAGGGAAGGCAATCGCGGCTTGATGCCAGCGATTGTAGCAAACGGATAAAAGAAAGGAAAGCAGAGCTGGATGAGCTCTCGTTGTAAGAAGAAATGTTTTGAGGAGGAGAGGGAGCCTGACGATAAGGTGGTGGCTTTGGTCCAAAGGGAAGTGCTGGAGTTGCTGGCTGTAAGGTAGCAAGGCAGACAGTGGGCAATCAGCACCATTGTGACTGTGGTTTGGAGGGGGAATCAGTACTGGGAATTGGGGGCAGACCTGTGTTGCTGGTGGGAGAGGAGGCCACCCACACAGCTGGGTGTATTCAAAGGAGCAGTACCTAAAAACACCGTGCTCCATGCCTGTTCTCTTGTCGGGATGGTTTCCAGAAGTGCAAACCCTTTTCTTGGCACTTTAACAAAGTAACTGGGCTCGTGCTCGGGCTGGCTTAGCCACCAGTCCTTAGTCCACTAGTGTGGTTGCCATTTGGAGCCAGAAGGAAGCAGCCAGGCTTTCCCAAGGGTCTTGGTGGTCTCCCCTGGGCAGGAGAAGGGCCCCTGACACCTCCTGGGGCTGTGTGTGTTGGGTGGGAGATGAGGACTGGGTGCTTACTGAGCCAGGTTATTAGTCCTGGTGGAAAAAGCAGGATTGCTGTAATGTTCTTTTTAGCTCTACAGTAACACTTATTTGTTTTGCTTCCATCTCCCCAGGGAGAAACTGTGCTTGGAGGATGAGCTCTGGGGGTGTGTGGCAGCTTGGAGTGGCTGAGGATGGCAGGAACAGGGAAGGCTGTGGAATGGGAGGAAGGAGAGGGGTTGGTCCAAATTTTTGCCCCTGAGGAGCCAAATGTCCTGGGACATGCTTTCCTAACCAGCAGGGAAGCTGGTTGCTTGCTGAAGGGTCCTTAGAACCTGATTTATGCATCTGTTGGCAGGCAAGAAATTCCTTTTTATTGTCCACTTGTTCCAAGCCTGCTCAAGCCAGGATAAAGGTAAGGCAAATCCAGTGGATTCTCTGCAGCGTGTGAGGTGAACAAGGACTGATTATAGAACACCTGTGTGAAAGAGCAAAAGGAAAAACTGCTTTTCTTCCTTTAAGGTGGAATCAGGAAGGTTTTGCTCTGTTTACCAGTGATTTGGGGCTCTGCACTGTCATCACGGCTGGTGAGGACCCTGCAGTAAAAGATATGTAGTACATGTTCTTCATATAATCCTGGAATAGTTTGAGTTGGAAGGGACCTTAGAGATACCTCATTCCACTCCCCCTGCCATGGGTAGGGACACCTTTCCACTAGACTGGGCTGCTCAGAGCTTCATCCAGCCTGGCCTTGAAGATTTCCAGAGACGGGGCAGCCACAACTTCTCTGGGCAACCTGTGCCAGAGCCTCACCACCCTCGCAGGGAAGAATTTCCTCCCCCAGCATTGCAGGACAGACTTACTCTATCCCTTTCCCCTCTTCACTGTGCAAGAGATTGTCTTCATTTTTGCACAAACAGTAAGACCTTTTAAGTGAGTCTTTGTACGTAATGGGAACTGAAGTCAAAGAAGAATAAAGCCTGCTGTCTCTCACCTTTACAGCATCCCTTTGTTTTACCCTCTCAGGGGTGCTGTGACTCCTTGTGCCAGGAATCTGATGTTTGCATGATGGCAAAATTACCTTTGCAGGTCTATTAAGCAATGACACACGTGGTTTGTGAGTCACCTCAGTGAAGGCACTGTTGGAAATGAGAACTTGTTCTCCCTGGCATTGCCAGGTTAAACATTAATTTTCTGGCCCCGGGGTGCCATCCTCCTGCTATGCTGTAGTCCAAGCCATGCATTTGTCCTTCCTGCCAAATCCCAGCAGGCAGCTCCTGGCTAAGACAGGTGATTTTGGAGAAGCTCTAACTTGGAGCATGAAGACAGAATTGGGATGGGTGCTGACAATGCCCAGGATGCACCAAGTGCCACTCAGACCTATGACAACCCTGTGGGGAGCCCAGACCGAGCAGCTCCTGGCTCTCATGTTCACCTCCCCTGTGGGAACTGGCTGAAAGAGCTGGGATTGCTCAGACTGGAGAGAGGAAGGGTGTGGGAAGACCTTAGAGCCACTTCCAGTGCTGAGAGGGGCTTTGAGCGAGAGCCTGGAGTGACAGGATGGGGGGGGGAAATGGCTTCAAACTGAAAGAGGGCAGGTTAGACTAGATCTTGGGAAGAAATTGAGGGTGGAGATTCACTGTCACAAGTTGCCCAGAGAAGCTGTGGCTGCCCCATCCCTGGAAGTGTTCAAGGCCAGGTTGGATGGGGCTCTGAGCAGCCTGGTTTAATGAAAGGTGTCCCTGCTCATGGCAGGCAGGACTGGAACCAAATAATTTTTCAAGTCCCTTTCAACCCATTCCATTATTCTGTGATCCTGGGACCATGTGTGGTCAGCCTGCCTTGACACAGAGGTGCAAACTTTTCCCACAGCAATGCACAGGAGACCTGAACACTTCATGAATGCCTTGCTGGTTTTCCTTTTGTATCTACATCAAATCCTTTTTACATCTGTGGTTTCAAGCTGACTTGGGTTTCTGATGTCCCGCATCAGCAGCAATGCCCTGTTTTCAGCCCCTTCCTGCTGCTGCTGCTGTATTTCAGGTGCTCTGGAGCGAGGAGCCAAGGCTGGCTGCCTTCTGCCAGCGGCACATCCCAGAATCTGCTCTGTTTATTTTTAAAAGCATTTTCTTTCTCTGTCGCACAGCAACTTCTAACACATCCTGGCTCGTGCTGGCAGCTCCTGCTCCTCTCTATACCTTGGCAATTCATCAGCTGCTTTTGGACTTAGGCAGATGAGGACCAGTGCTGAGCCCTGATGTCACTTGGGGTCACTTGTCCACTTTGAAATGTGCCAGTTCAGGCTGAGTTACCAGGCTTGGCAGCACTGCTTCCCATATTCCCATTCCTTGGGTGCGGGAGCAGCTGAGTTGTGACGTGCAGAGCCAGCACTGCTGCTGCTGTGTGCTAAATAAAGTGTAAATTCAGGCTTTCCTCAGGGTGGAGGGGCTCTATCCGTGGCTACTCGCATGCACTGGCTCTTGGGTTGCCAAATATTCGGGGAATGGTGAGCTGGGATGTGGAGATATCACTCTCCCATATTCCTTAGTGGATGAGGGGACAGTTTCAAGGACCATGAACTTGGGGCTGTTTCCATAGGTGTATTTTATATTGGCTTTGGCTGGCTGCCCTGCATTTTGGGGAATGACAGGCAGTCCAGGAGCATTGTTGGGCCTTCCCAAGGAGAACCTCCTTGTGACTGGAGTGGAGGGAGGAGGGCAGTGTAACTCTGTAGGGGTGAGAGCCTGCACTCTTATGCAGGAGCAGAGTTAATTCCTGGAGGGTGGCCTGGAAATTGTCTTAAGGCTCTGCCCTTCTTTGGAAAGCAAACTCCTAAAGGGCACGCTCTCTGGCTACGTACAGCTTCAAGCACTGCTGGGTTCTGGACGCTGCTGGTGCACAGATCACACTTGCTTTCCCATCCTGGATTATTTCTATTGCCAAGCTCGGCCCGTGCTGTTTGCAGAGCAGTTCCCACTGGAGAAATACCTCTCCTCTTGGCGCTGCTGGATGGAAGGGCTTGTACAAGAAGGGGAGCGCTGAGCTGTGCGAGGCATTGTCCCATGTCACCCATCCCTGCCCACGGCTGATGGCACACACTCCTTCAGGTCTGTCTGCATTCCTGGGCATCTGGGATGCTAGTGTGGGGCTGGAATTGGGGGTGGCAGGTTGTAGACATGATGGATGTGTGGTGGGGGTGCCTTGCCTTGAGCTGCAGAGACATCTGCCAGCCCTGCGGTGAGGAGCACAGGAAGATGGGATGAGATGAGATTGTCTCAAAGGTGCTCCTGGAAGAAATTTGAGCATTGTGTTGTTTGTCAGGACGGGTGTTCCCAATTACTGTGACACCTTGCTGTCCATGCCTGGTGCTACCCCTGTGTCAGGCCAGACAGAGCCCTGTCTCTCAGTGCCACCTCAGCAGTGCTGTGCCTGCCCGTGCCCTGAAAGTGTCCACAGGGCTGGGGCTCCTTGCCTGCAGCCAGCCCTGGAGACTGGGATCCCACTCCCCCATCAATCTCTGGCTCTCCTGACTCTCTGTGATGGAGATGGAGGGCTGATTTCTTTGATGTATGTTTATATAAATAATAATGGGGTTGTTTAACAGTCGCTCTTAAAGGAGAGATGAGATAATTTCATGTTTTGATATTCCTAAAGCTGATCCTCCTGGGAGTGGTGCTCTGCAGGAGGGCTCTTGTACCAGGGGCTGTGTCACCTCGCTGCTGGCACAGGTGAGCCCTTGCACCCACTGAGGTCTTGCTGGCCTTGGAAATGCCACCTGGGCTCAGTGTAGCTTTTCCCAGGAAGCAGAAGCAGTGCTGAGCCCTAAGGAGTGGGTTCTGCTGCTGGAGCATCACTCCAGCTGTAAAAACCCTGTCATGGCAGAACAAAAGCTGATTCCCAGACAAAAGGTTGTCTGGTGCCGGAGTGTCTCCCAGCCTGAAGCAGCCCCTGGATATTCTAAGCTGTGCTCTTTCCTCCATCAGATCTTTGCAGGTGTTCCAGGGCCCTTTGTTGTGATGTTTTGCAGCTGTGAAGGCCTGAAAAATAGTGAGTTATATATGAGTAGGTGATGAATATTTCTTGAGAAGTGAGCCAAGTGGTCTGTCTGATTTCACTGTGTCTCATTGCCCTGAACATACCGGTGCATGACATGCTGCCTTCCCTGGCTCTCCTGTGTTGGGACATTTGACCTGATCCTCTCACGTGTACCTTTTGCTGAATGTAGGGCTAAGTCTATGAAAGAAGCCTTTGCCTGTAAATGTCTCCTTTCTTTCTTCTTTCTTTCCCACCTTGCTTAAATCTCTCTGTTCCTGGTGTCATATGAAGCTCCCAGGCATGGGATGCAGCCCTGGCTCTCACTGGGTACCAGAAATGCTGGGGTTGGTGCTCCCCAGCAGAGCTGCTGCAAACCTGCCAGCGACAGGGGCTTGCGAGAGGGGTGTTTAATTCAACCAACTTCTCCCCAGTATCAAATGACTCAACTAAACATAACACCCCCTCCAGCTGGCTCCCGCAGCCACTGTGCCACACAGACCCCGCCAGATGGGCTGGAGGACCAGGGGGGTCCAGAGCTGACCCGAGCAGGGCTTACCCACCATGCCATCCATGCCACTGTGAGGGGAAGTGCACGTGGCAGGAGAGGAAAAGGCCACGAGGATGAATCAGTCGCTCTCGCAGCCCATCTGTCTCTGTTTGGAAGGGCCCCACGCTGAAATTCTTCCGAGCTCTCTGAGGTTTAGTGCTCTCCTTATCCACTCTGCATGTGAGCTCTCCTCCTCCCCTTGAGCAAGGACTAATAATTAGCAGCTCAGGGCAAGCATGGCTGAGCACAGAGAGGCAGATGGCATTTGATAGTCTTGAAAATCAAGTGGCCCCTGTGGGCTGGGAGAAGCAGGTTAGTGAGGTGGAGGGAAGGGGTGGCAGGGGATGGATTTGGAGCATCCCTGTGCTCCAGGAAGGATGGAACTAAGCCAAGATATCTGAATGTGTGAATTCTCAGGGAAAACAGCCAAGTTTGGGAAGGAGACGTGTCCTGTGGGCTGGTGAAGCAGAAAAACCCTGTCTGGCTTGGGGTGTCCCCATGATGTTTGGGAGCAGCATCCTAGATGCTCTCATATAGGTTTATATTTTCTATATATACACAATATCATATAAATTTCGTATAGGTATTTATCAGTGTCTTGCTCTGATGCCACTGTTGAAATCATCCTCCAAATCTCTAGGGAAGGCTGCTGGAGTGCTGGACCATGGTTGGAGGACTCCAGCAGCTCTGTTGCCTGTTGAATATACCATAGCCAGGGTTTGTCCATCATTTCCCCTCTGGGAAGGGATTGCTGCCTCCCTTCTTGCCTGGGGCTTATGGCAGTGCTGTAGCTCAGCATTGTGGTGCTGGACCCTTGTGCTGGCTGGGAAAGATCAGCCCCCATGGACAAACACAGCTTTAAGCCTTTCTGCTTTAACTCCCGGGGTTTTGGTGAAGCTTATTCAGATAATGGAAGCAAAGAGCTCACCCAGTGCCTTCAGAGCTGAGTGTAGTTATTATAGTAATACACAGTTACTCGACTAAAGACATGATTGCTGCCATTGTAACACAAACATACGCCCAGAGAAAGCCTTTAAAAGGAATTTCCTCTTTGTAGGTCAGAGGTGCTGCTGGGAACCCAGTCCTCACTGCAGCTCTTTATTAGTTAATCAGCTGCTAGAGATAAAAAATGAAGTATGTTGCAAGATTCCAGGGTCTCCTGCCTGCTGGGGCTGCATTCCTTGGCTGTGGCACATGGTTAGGGTTGAGATAATGGACTTGGGTCTCTTGGCAGTGTTTAGCATCTCTTGAGGATGCTGCAGAGAGGATCCATGTCTGTTTCTTCTTCCATCAGGTGTGCTCTGGTGCTTGAAAAGGCTCTCCTTAGTGGTTTGTGGACTGGGGTGCTCCATTTAGATGCTTGTGTCCTATTTCAGCCCACACTGACATACAGACCAAGGGGCCAGCCAGACTTGCTCACTATTCTGCCCCAGTTTGGCCACAGCAATCCCATGCAGGAAGGGATGGATGGATGCTGGGTGCAGTCTCTCTAATAAGATCCCCATTAGATGGGGTGAGCTCCAGCTATGTCAACACAGCTGGGTGGTCTGTGTCCTCAGATGTGCCCTGGGTTGAGCTGGGAGCATCATGCTGCTCCCAGCCGCTGTGCAGGTGAAAGTGCCAATGTTTTTGCAGCTGAATACTTGCTCTCTAATTCAGTTTGGCTTCTCTCAACGCCCTGTGGCCCTGGTTTTATCTAGATGATTTCTCCGCAGCAGGAGCAAACAGTAAATTTCCTGACTTTTATTGCCTTTAGACTGAAGTTTGGGAGATAAGAGCCTCTAGAGACTTCATTTTCAGGTATTGAAAGCCTTCTGTCTATCACAGTGCAGTGGTTCCTTGGCTCTTCTGTATCAAAACTAGACAAATGTACTATTGCTGGCAGTAATGTCCCCTGCTCCTGTGGCAGGTGCTGCCCAGAGCCCCATGCAGGTCTGTCTCATGCTCTTACTGCATCCCAGTCACGCCAGCAGGAATATGAACAGTGAACATCAGTTGGGGTCACACATGGGAAACCATGTGTGGGACTACAGGGGAGTCATACAGCTGGACATGCTGTTTTCTTTTGCTTTTTTAACTACTAATTGTCATTAGTGGAGCTGAAAAGCCATCTGTTAACGGGGAGCTGCATGGAAACCTGGGTTTATTTCCAGGAAAAGGCTGATTTGCAGCTGGAAGGGCTCAGAGGCACCAATACCTGAAGGGAGCCTACAAGAAAAGATGGATACAGTCTGTTTATAGAGGCATGGAGTGATAGGAGGAGGGGGAATGCTTTCCCACTGCCAGAGAGCAGGGCTAGATTGGGTATTTGGAAGAAATTCTTCCCTGTGAGGGTGGGGAGACCCTGGCAGAAGTTGCCCAGAGAAGCTGTGGCTGCCTCATCCCTGGAAATGTTCAAGGCCAGGTTGGATGGGGCTTGGAGTCTAGGATAGTGGAAGATGTCCATGTCCATGGCAGAGGGTTTGGAATGAGATAATCTTTAAGGTCCTTTCCAACCCAGGCCATTCTATGATATGCATGCAAGTTATAGGCTATTAAGGAAACTCAGTGTGGGGGCTGCTGGTTGTCTCCATGGTCCCAGTTCTCTCCATGGTCCATTTTCAGCACGTACAGAATTGTTTCCCACTGACAGAGGCAGCACTGGCATTTAAACAGCAGAAGCCAATTTACATGAGCAAATGTGGTGTTTTCCCCACTAATTCAGATTTTGTTTAAAAATAACGTTGTTTGTTTTCGGTGTAAGGAGGGGACCAAAGGCTAGAAGATGGGCAGATGCCCCAATGCCAGATGCTTGGTACCCAGTGTGTGGCATCCCGCAAGCACCCTCGTTAGTGTGTAGCCTCATCAGCTTTCCTTAACAAAATGTTCTGGCATCCTCCCTTCTCTCCTTGTCACTTCTCCGGAGGGAACGTGGCTTGTTCTGCTGGCAGCGTGAGCCCTGTTTGCTTAGGCGGAGGCAAAGCTAATTATTTCTATTTATTTCCTCAAACTTTCTTAGTGTTTCATTTGAGGGCTCTGCTTGAGCTTTCCCACTTGTCTCCAGGGCTGGAAGTCACTGGTGTCCCTGGAGCAAGCCTGATGGGAGATGCATTGGTAGGCATAAGAAGAGTCAGTCTCTGTGTGGATGCTAGACCTGCCCTCAGGTTGTGTCCTCGTTTGCTCTTGGCTAATTGTTCTCAGGGCTCTGTTGCAGCCACAGCATGGCTGAAACCTGGAGTCGTTCATGCTTGGTGTGCATGAAAGCCTCCTGTCCTTGCCACGGCTGCAGAATGGTTCTTAATTAAAAAAAAAAAAAAGGGTAAACCCAAACCAAAACAACACTAACCAAACAAAAAAAATGAAACGAAATTATCACCAGTCACAGAGGGAAAAAAACCCAAAACACAAATACAAAAATAAAAAAGCCCCAAGAAAACCTGGAGTACCTGAACAAGGAGTTAAACTTTAACAGGGGAGGATTGAAAATGAGCAGAGCAATATGAAAAGGAAAGGCAGAAGTTGTTGAAAATGAGGTATTATAAAGGTGTCCAGAACTGACTTGAAAAAGTAATTAATGCTCCTAAAAAAAGTCGCATGGGTAAGCAAAGTAGTGGAGTGAAGGATCTGTTTATAGCTTTCTGTGGGAGCAGCCAACTCATCTTATCAATGTGCTAATTAATTTGCTGAGGCTCTTGCTGGCAGTTGCCTTTTTCATTTCGGAGAGCTTGGCAAGGGCTGAGTATCCCTTGGGCTGGGCAGGTTTAAATGTGGTGGTGATTGTAGATACCTTCTACTTACAGTGCATCATCATAGACCCGAAGGAGACAGCTCCTCTGGGCTGCAGTGTGGGGTTGTCAGCCTTACTTTGACTAGGATGGAGGCCATGTTCTGTCCCCTCACTTACTGTTTTTTTTGTTTTGTTTTGTTTTTTTTTTTCCTCTCTGTATTTAATTTTTCTTCTGGTATGGTGTTTCTCAGCCTTTATCCCAATCTGTTTTCACTTCCCTACTTGTTCTGGAGGAGAGGTTCAGGTGTCTCCAAGCAATGCCCTGGGAAGGGGTTAAAGTGATGATGTACTCACTTTGCAGTGTTATTGGGGGATTTAAATCCTCCTTTTATTTGATGGGTTATTTTCTCCTGTATCAGGGATGTAGTTAGGAAATGATTAACAGCTCTGTCTTCCTTGCACTTTCTCTTGTCCTCTTTCCTCCTCTCCTGCAAACACTGGGGAAGGAATTTCAGGGACTGATGGAGCAAAGCCCTTCCTGGAGCAATTCCAATGTGAGAATACAGCATTACACCATGATAAGGCTTTGGGTATATTCTCAGACATGAGCATCTCCTGTCTATAGGGCATCATCTGCTTTGCTTAGCAAAGGAGAATTGCTTGGCAAGGTGCTTCTGATAGTGTTCCTGTGCCTTTTGCTCCCATGCGTAGCTCCTGACTTGAAGTCATACTGACATTTCCACATTCAGCTTCCTGAAGTGCTGCCTGTCTCTGCCTGTCTGTCATCCTAGGAATGTGGGGCTGGAGTGGGACACGGATGATCCATCCAGGGATGCCCCATAGAAAAAAGTCAGCCAAATGGAAGGAGCAAAGAAGTGGTCTGACCTGAGTGTCACAAATCTCTTCTCTTGTATCATTGTGAGTGATCCAGCTATGGGAAGCTGTGCTGCTCCAGGGAGGGCTGGCTACAGGGTCAGAGAGATGCAGGCTCAAGTGGTGCAGGGATGCCCAGTTTGGGAAAGATGAGGAGAGCACCAAGGCAGGAAGTGCTATTCCTTGTCCTAACCCTGGGATTCCAGCGATGTGCACCCTGTGCCTGGTTGGAGAGGGTCTAACCCAACAAACCCAGGAGAAACAGGTCTTTTGACATGGGTGGGAAGTGAGGTGGTGCAAATGGAACAAACCACTGACCCTTCCCTCTGTCTTGTTCCCCTCCAGAGTGATGAGCTACAACAGCACCAAGGATGCTGGGATTCAGCACGTGCTCCATGGGTGCGCCAGGCAGGGGGGCTGAGCTGGACGCTGCCTCCCCCCGCTACGTCCTGGCCTTGCCCGAGGAGGAGACGTGGCGCAAGCACCGGCTTGGCTTGATGCAAACCACCCAGTCCTGCAACCTGCTGGAGCCCGAAGGGCTGGCCGAGGCCCTGGTCTCACGTGCTGCCAGCTTCGATGCCCTCTACGAGCCCCGGTCCCGGGATGCTGATGTGGAGACCGGGAGCACCTTCGACCTGGGGCTTGGCCAGTATGTGCCCGTGAGCCCAGATGTCATCAAGCGCCGGCGGGGTGGGCTGATCGAGCAGAGGGACATTATCAAGGCACACGAGGCACACAAGATGCAGAGCACGCCACAGGCACGGAGGAAGGAGTGGGAGTAAGTACTGGAGAGCCCCTAGCCCAGGTGGGCAGCCGGAGGGAGTGGGAGTGTTCCCTGTCCTCTGTGGGGCTGGGGGGTGTCATCCCTGTGGTGCAGCTGCCACCCACTGTGCTCCATCTCCTGTTCCTCCTGAGCTGGGCTGCTCACCTCCGAGCTGGAGGGTGGCATCCCTTGGGAGCAGTGCACTTTGGGTGGGGGGGTTCCCCCAAATTGTGGGGTCGTTCATAGGGATGTAGAGGAAACTTGGAAGGTCTCAAGATGGTTTTCCTTGGATGCAGAGTGAGTTTTGGATGCATTTGGGGTCACCGCCTTTTGCTTTTGCTGTGGCTTGAGCCCTGCTGTGAGGGGATTATGTCTAGATGTGTCAGTTCAGGACATGGTTTAGTGGGACTTGGCAGTGTTGGGACTTGATGGTTGCACTCCATGATCTTAGAGATCTTTTTCAACCCAAATGATTCTATGGTTTGTATTCAATTCTGAAAAATGTTCGAGTCAGAGCAAGTAAGAGACATTAACAAACTTGAGAAAACAGAAGAGAAGTGCTTGGCAGAACTAGAACCCACTGGCCCACTGGGTTTTGTTACTATTTTCCTCTAATTAACTTATTCCTGTAGTTTGCCTTGGTGCTGTGAGAAAGTCCCAGCTCCAAGTCCTGGATTAGTCTCCCTCACCTGGCCCTCACTGTGTGACCAAGGCTGCAGCCGTGTGCTTCAGTCCTGCGTTTAAATGACAAGCTTCCCCTCCCTGTATCTGCTCAGAAAAATTGCTTAGGATATGCTGTTGCAGTATCACTGGTCCAGAGCAGCTCCCTGCCTTAGGCACTTTATTTGGGGAATAATGTTTAATAGAACACCCAAAGGAGGTGGGAGCCCCCGTATTAATTAGATGTGGTGTGTTGCTTTGGCGAGATCCAGGTCAGTGTGAAGCTGGTAAGGTTTCTTTGATACGGTTTCCATGATAAAACAGCTTGTGATAACGCTGAGGCTGCTCCTGCCTTTTTTTGGAGAGGAGCCTGTATTGAGGCAGGCGCTCCCTGGCCCTTTGGGCTCGGTGCTCATTCCTTTGTGCCCAGGGAACCTCCTGGCCGGTGACTCAGGCAGCCCCGCGCAGGGAAAATAAATTGACATATGGGCTTGGCAAGTGCTCGGTGCCTTGTTATCTTTTGCAACCCACCGGGGATGCCAGATGAATAAATCATGGCCGGGCAGGAAGCAGAGGGATGGCCTTGTTAATTGTCGGCTGGCGGAGCGAGTCCCTAGAACGGCTGCTCGCTAATTAACTGCCTGGATCTCTACAGCTCTGTTTGGTGGCAGGGAGATGAAGCCAGAGAGACCTTCCCACTCACACTGCGTGGGATTTGCCCCTTTGGCCACCCTCAGTTGCTCCATCCAGCAGCAACTCAAACACAAAGCCCAGTATTTCTGTCTTTAACACATCAGGAACATGCAGGCAGCTGTGCCGGCTCCTGCCATCCCAATGTGGTTAATAGGATGTTTCCCCAGGCTGGTAGGGTCCAAGCTTTATGTTTCTCAGCTCCTGGATGCTTGGGTTTTTCCTCACATCCTGATTTATGATGGTTTTGTGGGAAGCCTCCAGTGTAGGGGGGACACGAGGCTCTGACACTGACGGCAGCCCTTGGGCTTTACAGATCTCATGTCCTACTGAGGCCCAGAGAGCCCCACTGCCTGTCTGCCAGGTGCCTTCCTGAGAAGCTGGTGAGCACCAAGGGGGCTTGATCTGCTCCTTTCCCAGATTTAGGTGCCCTGATACCCCATCAGCCTGCAAAAACCACATACCAGAGGCTTCTGCTTTAACATCAGACTCATAAATGTCAGAAGGAGAGGGACTTGTGATAAGGGCATGGAGTGAGAGAACAAGGGAGAATGGATTTAAGATTAGGAAGAATTCTTCCCAGTGAGGGTGGCAAGGAACTGGTACAACTTGCCTGGAGAAGCTGTGGCTCCCCCATCCCTGGAAATGTTCAAAACCAGGTTGGATGGAGCTCTGAGTGAGATGGTCTTCAAGGTCCCTTCCAACCCAATCCCCTCTCTCTAGAATAGCCAAGCAATTTTTTTGCCAAAAGCTTTGCCAAAGCCCAGACCTGTGTGCAGAGCCAATAACCCTCGTGCCATGGATGCTCTCTGGGAATGGATGGATAGCATGTGGGGGAGAAAAAGCAAATTAATTTCCTTATGTGTAATGTTATTAGTAATAATGCAATTTCCCTGTGATTTAATTTTCAGAAGGGCCCATCTCACATGCCTTGAATCACCCTGGGGGTTTTTGCCTGGGCGGTCTGGCTCTGGTGAGCAGTGGGGAGGTGTTTTCCCATAGCTGCGACGTGGCAGTGGACATTAAATGGAACATGAGGAATGCAGTAAATGGCTGGATATCTGCAGGAGGTCTCCTCACACTCCTGTTTGCCAGCTCTGTCTGGGTGGTCTGCAGTGTGGTGGGCACAGGGAGAGAGTGCAGCATGTGCCTCTCTTCTGCAGCATGAGACCTCTGCTCCCCTCCATTAGCTCTGTCTTTGCAGTTGTGGCACTCCTGGTGTGCAGCCAGATGTTGATCTGTGTTGCAGTGAGGGAAGAGAAGCAAAGGCTTTTTTGTGCTAGTATTGGCAGGTCTGACCTTTACCAAGCCTCCACCCACTGCTGTCTTTTCCCAGTGAAACAATCCCACAAGTGGAATAGGAATAGGAAGGGTAAATTTCTCTTTTCTGTGTTTTTCGTGTTTTTTTTCCCCCAGTGGGGAAACTGAGGCAGGGAACAGCAAACACTGTCTGCTGAGTGCCTGCAGGGCAGTGGCTCTGTGGGAGGCTTAACTTTAAGGTGAAAGGTGCACATTACCAGCCCACCTTGTTCTTGTCTGAGGGATTTAAGCCTAAAGCAAACATGTAACCCTGTTTTCCAGAATCCCAGCCTGATGCTCTGCCCTGCATCCCTCTGTTCAGGTGTTGGGGTCAGGGCTGGAGGTACATGGAGTGGTCTGCAGTGCTCCAAGGCTGAGTGTGCTGCTGCATGGAGTGGTCGTGGCTGAATTGCTGCTGTCTTTGCTATGTATGTCTGGCAGCATCACTCCGATAGTGTTTTGCTTAGAGACGGCTCAAAAGGAAAGCTCCCTGTCAAAACAAGCAAACGGGGAACCTCCTGTGGCTTCTCCAGGCTGAGCAGATGCTTCCTTAGCTGATGGTAAGGACAGGCAAGGCCGCACAGGGAGCATCCCAGAAAATCTTTAAGCTGAATTTGAGGCAAACAGGACCCAAACTTGCTTTGCGTGGCCACAAGGTGGGAATTTAAGCTTAGCTTGTGCAATTTGGGGAATGCAAGCTGTGCTCTCATTTTGGAATGATACCTACAAGGATGCATGGAAAAGCCTGATTCCCAGATGCTGGCAAGGGAGCAGAGGAGCAAAGGAGACTGGAGGGAAAGCAGCGGGATTGTGGTACAGTATGAAGGTGGGATGCTGTAATTCGTCACTGGAGTACCTGAGTGATGGGTGGCAGGTTTCACTATCCCACAGGAAACAATGCATTCAGCCCACAGCACAGGACAGTGATTCTAAACAATAAGGTAATTAAAAGTGATTGCTTGCCCTGTAGCATTTTCAAGTTAATGTCTCTGATGCTATGAGTTTGCAAGGTCTCCCTTGCAGGGTATGGACTGGTTGGTTCATGGATCTGCAGGATAGGAGAGCTTGCTGCTGCTCCCCAGGATCCATACCTGCAGCGCAGACCGTGGGGAGCCTTTTGAGCTGGAGCATATTGTTACTGCAGCTCTGCCTTCGTGTGGTTTTATGGGAAGCAGGGAGAGAACAGAACAAGCTGAAAACGCACAGGGTGTTGCTAACAGATCTCAGTGGCTTTTTATGACTTGGCAGCCTCTGTCTGGTTATGTGCACGCTCTGCATCCCAGATTACAAATGAAGTCTCCTTTTTCTTTATTTTTTTTTAATTTTTTTTTTTTAATGGTACTGAATGAGACAAAGGGCCCCCTCGGTATGTGCTGGGCTGGCAGCTCCATTGCTGCTTCCCAGCATATTTTCCCTAGCACCATCTGTGTTTAATTGACTGCAGTGATGGAGAGGGCAGGAGTGTGCATGGGGTGGCACTGCCTCTTGCCTGGGAAATGACCCTGGGCTGGGGCTGTTTCAGCACCCACTACCCTGTTCCTCCTTGGCTCTACAGGGAAAGGACAAGCCCCATGGGGCTCTGAGTTGCCATGACTGATGCTGGTAGCTTTGTGGCACAGTTTTGAGAGAGGTGTTGGATGTAGTGGGTGTGGCTGCTGTGCTGTGAGCAGCAGCCCTGCTCCCACCCAAGTGGGCTCTTTGGGGGCTGCTCTGTGCTGGGGGCAAGGGGCTGGAGGAGGGCATTTGCTCTTGGCTGCAGCATGAACATTGAGAGGGACCTGTGAAATGGCAGCCCTTGCCTTCCCTGTGTGTCTGCTGGGGAGAGGAGAAGGTGTCCCAGCATCCCATCCAGGTCTCAGGTCTGACACCAGTGTCCAGTGCCCATCACCCCTCCTCATGTCTCTCTCCTGTCTCTGCCCTGGGGGATAGATGACTTTCTTCTTCCAGCACTTCTGCAGTGTCAGTCACTGTCAGAGGCAGCTTAGCCATGTTCTTCTCCACTGTGGGCCCCTGTCCAGACTTCTGCTGCCATATATCCAGGAGTTTGGGAGGGCTGGGCAGGAATGTTGAGGCAGCTCAGGCAGCTGGCAGGAGCTGTGGAGGCTTTGCAGGTGAAAGCCCTGAGAAGTCGATGGCGGGTGATCCTGGAATTATGTACTTGGGACTGTTCTTCATGTACATATACCCAGGACTCCTATGCAAGTCCTCTGCAACCCAGGGCAAAGCATTTAGCCTCTCTGAGAGCCTAATGAATGCCTTGGCTAAGGTGGTTCTCTCTGCTTATGTTTTACCCTGCATGAGGAGTGATACAGGTGGTATAAAGGACTATGGATGTGCTAAACCTGTGAGTGGGGACACTGGAATATGGATTTTTGTCATGGTAACTTGGCCTTGAGCAGCAGGGAAGCATGTCTTCCTGCCCTGGACCTCCCTGTGCTCTTCCTGCTTCCCTTTAGTGCAGACTAAGGTTTGGATCCTTGGGGAGGAGTTTCTTTTCTGACCTGGGATGAACCTGAGTTCCACTGAATATCCTGGCAACAGCATGGAAATAGCAACATCTTTCACTGAACTGCCTCAAAGTCTGGGTTTCTGGCACACAGTTCTGCAGGAATTCCCTCTGAATTAATTCAGGTGACTGCAAAGCCTCCCAAGGGCTGCTGGGGAGTGGGCACTTAGGGACAGTCACAGCCTTCCTGCAGGGCTGAGCCACTCTTCCGAGGAGCTGGGCTCTGTAGGAGCTGGCTGCTGAACATGGAAGACAAGGTGGTTCCCAGCAGATGCCCCTGTTCAGTAGCTGCTGCCTTGTTGTGTTTTGCCACTACATCCTGGCAGTTCCTTCTTCCCACACTGGAATCTTAGCTGCAGGTATTGAGAAGCTTTGTTAGCACATCTTGGGGCAACATTGAAGTCATGCACCATGCTGGGGCTGGTTGTGTTTCCTGGGAACAAGCCTTTGGAGGGAGCTTCCCCCTTGGCCTGGCCATGCCTTGGAAATGTTACTGAATTTCTGGGATGCAATGAAGTGAGAAAGAACCTCAAGCAGGGTAACCTGGAGCAGATTGCCCAGGATCATGTCCAGGTGGGTTTTGAGTGTCTCCAAGGATGGAGACTTCACAACCTCTCTGGGCACCTTGTCCCAAACACTTAATTCCCCTCACAGTCAAAAAGTTTATTCCTATGTATAAGCAGAGTTTGCTTTATTGCAGTCTGTGCCTGTTGCCTCTTGTCTAGTCACTGGCTGCCACAGAGAAGAACCTGGCTCTACCTTTTTCCTGCACTGTTAGGTATTCTGTGCTTTGATCAGATCTGTTTTGAGCCTCTTTCAGGCAGACTGAGCAGCCCCAGCTCTCCCAGCTTCTCTCCCTTAGTCACCTGTGCTGGATTTGCTCCAGCAAGTCCGTGTCTCCTGCCCTGGGGGCACAGCACTCTGGATCTGTCTCACCAGGACTGCTCAAAGGGAGTGGGTCAACTCCTCAACCCATTGGTTTTGCCTAACATAGCCCAGGAAGCTGCTGGCTCCCTTTTTGGAAGACCATACATATGGCTTGGGGTCAGCTTGGTGTCCACCAGGTCCCTTGGGGCTTTCCCTGCCAAGCTGCTTCCCAGCCAGGTTGTTCTTCCCCGAGCGAGGGGCTTGGTGTTCCCCGTGAAGCTGAACTGTGTGCTGTTCCTCTGTCTGTTTCTCCAGCTGCTGAAATCCCTCTGGATGGCAGCACAGCCCTCTGCTTTAGCAGTCTCTGGTTTATGGCATTTGTGAGCATGGTTCGGCGCAGCGTGCAGGCAGTGAAGCTTCTGATATTCAATGCTCATTTGTGCTCTCATCCTTTCCCTCCCATGGAGTAATTCAGCCTCTTCCCCTCTCCCAGGCAGCCCTTCGTGATTCTGGTGAGGGGGCTGTCTGCTGGCTGGGAGATGTTTGTGGGAGAGGTGTTTTCCACCCTCTCCACTGTGTACAGTTAATGTTATTTACTACTCTCAGTTTCTAAGGTATAGTACATCCTGCCCCCCCCTACTATTTGTATTTCAGAGATGATGGGGTTATAAGTTAATTCAGGGTGGAATTCAGGGGCCTCAGGAAGCATCTAGTCAAATCAGAAAATTACTTCTTTTTAATTTAACTCAACGTTTTGTTTTTTAAAACATAGAGGATGTCTCATTGTGCACTCAGAAAATGGCATCTTCTTGACTGTGAGGGTGGGCAGGCCCTGGCACAGGTTGCCCAGAGAAGCTGTGGCTGCCCCATCCCTGGAAGTGTCCAAGGCCAGGTTGGACAGGGCTTGGAGCAGCCTGGTCTAGTGGAAGGTGTTCCTGCCCATGGCAGGGGGTTGGAATGAGATGGTCTTTGTGGTTCCTTCCAATATTACAGGATTCTGTAAAAGGATAGGAAGGTCCCTGAAGCTGTACTGAAGCAGCTTTCAGAATGTGACTCTTGATTTCCCAAAGTGGCCTTTGAAACATTGAGATCTTTCATAGAAATGCAGCGAGGAGAGATGCTTTTCTTGTCTCCACTTTTTCATGTTCAATGGGAAAGGCCACTCCTATCCTTCAGCGCAGGATTATGAGTGTGTAGGTCACCCAAAACATGCTGCTGTTGTTTGGCTGGTTTGGGGCTGGTGCTACACACTCCAGCAAGCATCTTGTTTTTTAACTGGGGAAAATGTGCTGGTGCTTATCTCCAGCTACGGGAAAGGAGGTTATTGTAGCACTGTCCTTCCCAAAACACACCTGAAAGAGCTGCTGTTGTCTCACCTTTCATGGATGATTCTAACCAGCTGCATGAGGGTTATCTGGTGGGAAGTAGCTTTCCTGCAAGCTTGGAGCATGGCACCATGGTGGATGATGCTGTAATAAAACACAGGACATCTCCATGAGCTCTGATACAAACAAGTCCTTTATTTGTCATCAGAGAAGCTTCCCAGGGGTGACTTTTTTCCCCATTGCAGCTCATGAGACAGTAAACCAGTATCTGACATGCTGGAACTCCTCTCTGTGCGTTCACTCGGGTGGAAATAAGCCTAAAAATTCTTCAATGAACTTTTCCCCATTGAGGAATCACAGAAGCCATGCTCTGCTGGGGCTGGGCGAGGGTGTTTGCCTTCACAGAGGCTGCTGAGCCGATGACTCCCTGTTGACGCAGCAAGGGGGATGGTTTTTTCGCACCTCCCAGCACCGAGTAGCTCTCGGAGAGGGGTTTTGCTCTTTGGCCTTTTCTCTTTCACAGGTTTGGAAGATGGGAGCAGCATCTCCTTCCTGGCTGCGCTCCAGGGATGGGGCTTCTCTGGCTGTCTCGAGCATCAGCTGCTCAGTGCAAGTTCAGACTTGCTGGAAAAATTTTTCAACAGCTCCATCTTCTTCTGGCGCTTGTCCTGACAATGTAATTTTGTCAAAGCCACTCTGTTTGCCAGCAGGTTGCTTTGGAGAAAGCTGAGACTGTGGTTTTGGCTTCTTTAGGTTGGGGATGGAGTTGGTGAGTTTCTGGTCCAGATTTCTTTTTATTCCCAGGTATTTACAGCCCAAAGGCAGAAAGGAGGCTCCTCTGCCATCTCACTTGCTCTGTTTTGCTGTGTTTATCTGACTTGAGCCTTGAAGGGCAGGCAGAGGATCAGAGAAAGCACTGGATGGTCCTCAGGCACGGACCTGCCTCTTGTGGGGGCGAAGAGGAGATCTAAGGGATAAAAATTCTCCTGCTAGCTTTGGCAGGAGCTAATGCTGCTGCACTAGAAGGGTCATGAGGATGCTGAAGGAGAATGAGCGATTTCTTCTGCTCTGGGTAGTGTAGCAGTTGAAAGAATACTTTTCAAAATCCTTCTGCAACATTTTGACAGGCTAGAAATAAGTTTTCTCCTGTTGGCTGTCTATGGATGGCCCTGGGGATGTTTTTCTGAATTTCTTCCCACACATATGTAAAGTTTGGCAGCTTGGTGTTTGGCTCTTGCAGGGCTTTGGTGTCAAGAAGGGGAAAATCCTTTGGGGGCTTGGGCTTTTTCCCTTCCTCCTTTCCATGGTCTCCCTTTATCCATTCTGCCCAGTCCTGGTCTTCTGGGCAGGGTCATTTTCAAATATTCATATTTTTATTCCCCATTGGATCCTCTCAAGTGAGCCTTTTTAGAAGTGCATTGCCCAAAACTGGACCCGTCTGAGATGGAGGAGGATGGAGAGGCGTGATCTCGCCTCCTGCCAGCTCAGTTAGTATGAAGAGGGGATGCTCCACAGCTTTTGGCTGAGGGGAGAGGTTGTGTAGAGGGATTTGGGGGTTGGAAGCAGGGATGAAAATTAACTTTAATCTGGTGGAAAAGCAGGGAAGGCAGATAGCTGTTCTCTGAGAGGTGGGATTGCTGCATGTCTGCCCAGAGCAGCCAGGATGCGACTGGAAATGCTAATTAGAGCCCAACTTGCAAGGCTAAATAAAGCAGCGGGGCACTCCAGGCAATTTATTAATGGACGATTATTTCAGGGCTCTTCAGTTGAGCCATAGAGCCTCCTGGCCTAAGGCATAGAGTTAGACCAAGGAAAGCTGTGTCACCAGGAACACTCAGAGTGGGGTGTTTAGGTAGGAAATGGGAGAGCAGGCAGCAGCAGGCTGGGGGTCCTTCTCTGCTGTGACATCCTTGCAGCCAGCACTGGGGCACAAAGCAATGCTGACCCTCATCTGCAGTGGTTTAGGGGTGATGGGGTCTCCTCTGCTTGAGGTGTCAGCAGCTCCCTTGTGCTTGCTCAGGTGATGTATGCACCCACAAAGGGGGCTGTTGGTTTGGGTTTGCTGGTTTTGGGCAGTACAAAGCCCTGAGCAGCCTGTTGGAGAGGTGAGTGCATGCCCTGAGCTTCGCAGTGGCAGAGTGAGACTGAGCACCAAAACCGACTCTTGTGAGTTTTGTGGTGCTGGATGCACATCCCTAAAGTGTCCCCATAAATGCTCGGGTTTCTTGGCTGTCCTTTAAGCCTCTCCCAGCTCTTCCAGCCTGACATAATCTCAAGACCAGGTTGGATGAGGTTCTGAGCAACCTGATCATGTCCTGAAGATGCAACCTGAAGATGTCCCTGCTTGTGGCAGGGTGATTGGACTAGATGGCCTTTAAAGATCCCTTCCAACCCAATCTGTTCTGGTGATTCCACAATTTGCTTGCTGAATCTCCTTTTGATTCAAGATGCAACATCCTTCTGCTTTATCAGTAGTGCTGATGTATGAGCTGCTCCACTCCCACAACGATGCAGTGTGGGGGGTTAGCCAAATTGAAGGCTCCATGGTGGCTTCAAAAGGTATGTGATGAATTTAGCTTGGGGTGCATGTGGTCCCAGGGCACTGTGGGTGGTAGTTAAGCCCTGGATCTTGGGTCACCTGAGCAGGACCTGGTGGTAGGCTGTGGTGCTGGCAGCTTGTCATGCCTGCCCTGTGCTGAAAAACACTTGGGAAAGGATAAAAAACAGATTATACACAGCTCCTGATCCCTGCTCTGACATCCCACCTGACTTGCAGAGACACCTTTAATGTGTCTCTACTTTGCTTGAACAGGAGGATGTCACAACAGATCAGCCACTGGGAAGAATCTGCATGTATGGGATGAGGAAAAGGGATGGAGGCTCACAGGTTTTCCTCCAGGCTCCGCCCAGAGCTCCCTAAAATGCCATGGCTAATGCATGCCTTCAGCCCTGACACCTTACCCCTAGAGAAGCTGGTGGGCCCTGCTGGGGTGTGGTGGGACATTGTGGGTTTGGGAACCTGCTGGGTGCTACATTTGTGTTTGTGTGGTATTTTGCTTCAGGTTTGTGTTGTTTTTCTCGGTTGTTGAGAACTTGAAGGTATTTTAAAAAATGGGGCCAAAGATGCTGCAGGCTGGATTTTCCTAAGCCAACACTTGAAGAGAGGGTAGGAGAAGGGATCCTTGGGGTGGGAATGCAAGGTGTGCTGCAGCTGGGATCTTGGGAAGGGGCTGCAGGGGGCAAGGCTGGGTAAGAACTCCTTCTGCACCTCCATCACCTGCAAGAATTGTCTGCAGGGGAGGTACAGTGATTAAAATCTCAGTTTCCAGAAGGTTATTGCTGCATCCCAGCAAAGAGAGCTTTACAAGATTATTTTCCTATTGATTTTAAAGATGCCAACGCTGGATGTTGGACGCATGGGTCTTGGTAATTAAAACCAGCAGCGTTTATGGACATGGGGGTGTTTTATGACACTCTGCAGCCAAATGCACTTTCAGTTTCAAGCAGATCTGAGTTTTCCTGCCACTGTTGCTGTGTGGTACGTGATGTGGCTGCTGCAGCCCAGTGACCAGGAGGAGACTGGTGGAGTAGTGGCAGTCACTTAAATCTGGAGGTAGAGCTTATAGCTTGGTGTGAGATTTGCTGGCTTTCACTAGTTCTTCCAGCCATCTGATTCCTCTGTGAATAAATTACAGTGCTGACCCTTTGGGTCGGTGTTGGGAATGTGTCCAGGGGCTTGTGAAGGTGATGATGCTCATCTCTGTTAGTACTGGGGAAGGCATGTCCTAGTGAGATGGGGCAGCACTGTGAGTTGGGTGAGGTTGTTAGGAAAAAGAGTAAGGAGATGACAGAGAGGGGAAAAACTTACCCTGGTTTGGGTGAGATCTGGCTTGCTGTGAGGCCAGAGCCTCTGCTGTGCCCAGCCTGGGACTTTGTTGGCAGGAGAGATGACAACAGGGCTGTCATGGCCCGTGCCACAGCTGCCAACATCTGCACAGAGGAACATCAGGCAGACACTGGTGTGGTGCCCTCCTCTGGAGATGTCATCCTGGAGCTGCTTTGGACCTTTTCCACCCACATCCCTGGGTGAGCTGCACCAGCACAGGAATTTTGTGCTCAGCTCAGCAGGACTTCCCCTTTGCAAATGGGGAGAACATCCTCTTCCTAATCTAGCAGGTAATGAATCTGTTCCTGGAAAAAAAACCCTGCATCCCTGCATGGTTATAAACATGCTTCTGAGTCACAGCTACTCAATCCCAACTTGAAATTTGGCCAGAGCAGCACCAGAGATGATTCTCATTTGACAATTTCTTTTTTTTTTCCCTAGCATAGCCATATTTCAGAAATAAATTCAAATCGGGATGCCAAAAACCACTTTCTAAGATGAGCGCAGTCCATCACAGCTCCTGGGAATATCAATCATGGAAGGGGAGCCTGTTCCTCATCTCTAGACCCTGCCTGGGCTGCCTTAAAGATCATTTAGCTCCAAACCTTTGCCATGGGCAGGGACAGGTTCCACCAGATGTGGTGCTCAGAGTCCCATCCAACCTGGCCTTGAACAGGGATGGGGCAGCCACAGCTTCTCTGGGCAACCTGTGCCAGGGCCTCCCCACCCTCACAGGGAAGAATTTCTTCACAACATCTAACTCAACTCTGCCCTCTGTCAGTGTGAAGCCATTTCCCTTGTCCCTGTCACTCCAGGCCCTTGACCAAAGTCCCTCTCCAGCTCTCTTGGAGCCCCTTTAGGCATTGGAAGGGGCTCTAATGTCTCACTGGAGCCTTCCCCTCTCCAGGCTGAACAACCCCAACTCGGACTCTCTTCAGAGACTTGTCCCCTGCCTGATGCTCTCCCCGAGCAGAGGAGCAGCCTCTGGCTTTCCGAGCAACCTGGGGTTTGGCAGAGGATACTTTTAACTTCCACTTTCTTTTGGTGCCTCTCCCCCAGCAGTGGGAGGTCTCGGCGTGCCTGGGCTGCTCCAGGGGCTGCGCAAAGGGATGCGGTAACTGCGTGGGGAGTTTGCATCTGCTTCCAAGCATCCTGCGGGAAGTGGGTCAGGCGGGGGAAGCCCAGACGAAGCCCTGGCAGCTGTCTGAGGCTGTGAGGCTGCAGGGAGGGGACAGCTGCCACTAGATGGCAATGCCGGAGCGGCGGCAGCAGCCCCGCAGCGGGCGGTGGGGACTCGGGCTCACCCGGGAGGGGACAGCCCCGGTCCCCGGTGGTGGCATGGCTGGGAGAGGTGGGGTAAAAGGAAGCAGGGGGCTTGGATGGCAATATCAGCGTGAGAATCATAGAACCGTGTAATCATTTAGATTGGAAAAACCCTCTGAGCTCATTAAGTCCAACCCTTAACTCAGCGCTGAGAAGCCCACCACTCAACCATGTCCCCAGGGGCTATATCTATACATCTTACAGATCCCTCCAGGGATGGTGACTCCATCACTTCCCTGGGCAACCTGTTCCAGGGCTTGACAACCCTTTTGGTGAAGGCATTTTTCCTAATATCCAATCTGAGCCTCCCCTGGTGCAACTTGAAGCCATTTCCTCTTGTGCTGTTGCTTGTTGCCTGCGAGAATAGACCAACTCCCACCTGCCTACAGCCTCTTTTCCGGTAATTGTAGAGAGTGAGAAGGTCTCTCCTGAGTCTCCTTTTCTCCAGCCTGAAGGCCCCCAGCCCCCTCAGCTGCTCCTCGTCAGCCTTGTGTTTCAGACTGGAGGAGTGTGAGCCCGTCTCTGGAAAACCAAATGCATCCCAAGTGCCTTCCTGTCCTGGCATCTGCTGTTCCCCTGTCTTCTTGGATTTCCTTCGTTCACAAAAACCCAAACAGCCCCATATATCTGGCTTTGAATCCCTGTGCCTTGTTGAATCATGTAGGCATCAGCCACTCTTCTTCCTGACTCACAGATCCCAGTGTGCTGGGTGAGGGTCAAGATGAGAACAGCAATAAACATCCTGGGAAACTGAGCTTGCATCTCTTGGCATAGCCAGAGACTTTTTTTTCCTTTTGGCTTTCAATCTTCTCTTAAGGAGCTGCTTTCTCATAAATATCCCATCCTTTAGTACCGTCTGAGCAGGAGAGAGGCTCCCATCGGGGTCATCCTGCGCTCTGCTCTGCAGCAGCAAACGTAGACTAGAGGTGAGAGCCAACCCTGAGTTTAGGGGATAGCCCACTGCCCCAGCAGAAGTGTCTAGGGAAGGTGTGCATCCCTGCTTCAAGGGGCCAGGAGGAGGAAGGCTGCCTTCCTCCCCCTCAGCCCTTTGCTCTGAGTCAGGCAAGGGATGCAGAGGCAGTGCTGGGTCCATCCTTCTCAGCCTCTGGGTACCACACAGAGCCTGAGCACTTAGGCTGGATGGGATTGATGGTACAGGCTTAAAGGGTGGGAAAGGTCTTGGGGGGCTGGAAGGAGCCAAAGCAGGAGCTCTGCAAGGCTGAGAATCTGCTCCTGGCAATCAGCCCAGCCTTGGGTTTAATTAACAGTGACTTAAAGGGTTGAAAGGTGGGAGGAGTGGCATTGCTGCGTTGGTGGTGGGGAGGAGGAGGCAAAGGGGATGAGCCACAAATCATAATTGATTCGTTTAGGGCAGTGTCTTGCCTGGACTGAATTGAAGGGACTGTAATTAGTTGGTAACTGATGTGGCCACCTCACTGCCTGTTGTTAGTGGAATGAATGTCCAGGGTCATTCTGGATGGCTGGTGGCCTGGGAAGTATTTTGGGAGGGATCTGCCCACCCCTGTTCTGCTCTGTTCTGCAGTGTGGTGGTGACATAGCTGGGGACTTGCTGAAGCACCCCAAAATTACACCCGTTTTGGTTATAAGGCTAATTGGAGGCACAGAGTCAAGTAAGGATGCAGCAGCTGGGCATTGTGGTGGCCTGGTGGGCTCTCAGTGTCTGACTGGGCATGGGGCAATGATCCCACATTCCTTTTTGCAAACACTCTTCTGTTACCTTGCTGAGGAGGACCTGGTGCTTCGTATTCCTCAGCCAGCCCGCCCAAGGGCTCCTGACTATTGCAGGCATGAGAGCCTGGGATAAAAAGCACACTCTGTGGCCCTTTGGTCACAGTAGTGCATGCAGGGTGGAGAAGTCCTTGGTGAAGAGCTGCTAGGCTGCATCAAGGGAGAAGCCCTTGCCGAAATGATTAAACAATTTATATGATTAAGGGCTAGATTTTAACAGGGTGTTTGTTTTTTTTTTTTTGTTTGTGTGTTTTTTTTTTATATTTGAATGCCTCAAGTGCTCCTGGCTGCCCCACAGCAGGTGTGAGGGACAGGGCAGCAGCCACTGTGTTTGCAGAGCAGATTGGTGGTGGTGGTGTGGATGGAGGAAGAGCACTGTGGGGTTGTGGGGTGTCTTGTGATGCCAGCTGGAGCTGTGGGTGCTCTGCTTGTGGCAAAGGACGGTGGTGAGTGCCGAAGGCCACGGGGAGCTCTTTGGCCTCGGGGTTCAGTGGGAGGGGTGGGGGATTCTGTGTGTGAACAGCTCACAGGGTGTGCTGAGCAGCGAGGCTGTGCCCTGCCTGGTGGGTGCAGAGGACTTGGGGACATCCCTGCGGATCTGCAGGTACCCTGTGCATGCCAGGAGGGCAGGGTGGGTTCCCAAAAGGTGGGTGGGCAGGCGGTCCCTGCACAGGGGCACAGCCCAGCCCAGGGGATTCTGGGCATCCCTGGGTGACCTTGGCACATGCAGGGGTGCAGCACCAGCAGTGTCCCCTGTTCTCTGCCCATCGTGTGTTGGCTGGGTGGGGGGGGAGCAGGGTCGGAGACCCCCCTCCTTCCCGTGGCACTGCTGCAGGGACACATCCAGCCCGGGCTGTTTACACCTCTCCGATGAGCTGCTGCTGCTTTTGGCCAACATCATGTGTCAAACAGAAAATACCGAGAAGGGCGTGCGTGTGTGTGCAAAGAAGACTGATCGGTATGCGAGTGAGCAGGAGGGCTCTCCCCAGGCACCCGCTGGCATCGGGGCGGCTCCGGCGGAGAGCCAGGAGCCTCGAAGTGTCCTGGGGATGGGGGGGAGGACAGTACATGTGGCTGGAGAGATGCTCGGTGCGGGCTGAGATGGGGTGTGGGGAATGCAGACAGGGGAGCCTCCCTTATCCCCCAGTTTAGCCACTCACCTAGGAGCACCCGTGTGCTGGAAAGCCCTCTGCAGCCAGGGCGGGGTGTGTGTGTGTGCTTCTGGCAGGGTGAGGGCTCCCCCATTGCCTTTGTTCCCTTCAGACCCACCCCTCGACTCTGATTTTTCCTTTGCGGCAGCTCCCGTGCTTGCCAAAAGAACGCACTGGATGGAGTGAGGGAGCGAGCCGGGCGTGCTGTGCGTGTGTGTGCGCTTGTGTGCGCCTGTGTTGCCACTGACTTCATTAAAGCGAGCTGTCCCCGAGCTGCAGAGGCGCGGCAGCCTTTAATTTCGTAGCCCGGCTCCTGCGGGAAGCCGACGTCGCCTTACGCGCTCCTGCCCTGGCAACGAGGGGCTGAGCATCCCCGGTGCCTGTCTGGGGGCTCTGCCCTCCCTCCTGCCCACTGCCCCGGGGAGCCAGCCCTTGGGTGGTCGGGCTCCCGCAGGATGCTGAAGATGGAGTCGGGAGGAAGGAGTTGGACACTTGGCTCCAACTAAGCTGGACCACGCTGCAACCTGTTCCCCCGGCCTCGGCTGCTGCGCTGGGTGCTGTACCGAATTGTCTTCCTTTGCGATGGGGTGGATGAAAGGACTTGGATCCCAGCCCTTTCTCTGCCTGATCTCTGCTTGCCTTGTAGCGGGGGGGTTAAAAGGGGCTGGTTTGGGCTTGCAGGCAGAGTGGTGGGAAGGATGTGGCTGGGTTTAACCCCTTGCTTCGTGGTGGAAGGTGCTTAGGGACTGAGCCGCTGCGGCCTCTGCCGAGCACGAAGGAGGGCTTGCTGCCCTCCCCGCTTCCCGGGTGGCCCTTTTGGGGGCGCCGGGGGCAGCGGGGCTGCCCCCCAGGCCGTGCCGTGCCTTGCCGCCTCTCCTCCCCGCGGGTCCCTGCTCGCCTGGAGGGATGGAGGAGAGACAGAGCTGAGCGTTTCCCGGAGAGGAGGAGGGGGCTGTGGTTGGGACTGCGCCCTGCAACCCCCTCCCTCTTCTCTCCCACCCCCCCGCCGCCTCGGTGCCGCTGCTTTGGCTCACCTGTGTGTTTTCTTCCAGGATGGCTCGCTTTGGGGAGGCAGTGGCTGGCAGGCTGGGCTCTGGAGATGGGGGCTCCGACCAGAACCGGAGCCGGCAAGGAGCTCCTGCCCCTGCAGGAGGGAGCCCGGGAGCCTTCAAGCAAACCAAAGCGCAGAGAGCCCGGACTATGGCTCTGTACAACCCCATCCCCGTCCGGCAGAACTGCTTCACCGTCAACAGATCGCTCTTCCTCTTTGGGGAAGAGAACATAGTCAGGAAATATGCCAAGAAGCTCATTGACTGGCCATATCCTTTCTGCGCCCCCTGTGAGCCCCTCCTTGCTTCCCGGATTTGCCTTGGTGGCTGCCCAGGACACATGTGCATGTGGCACTAACAGCAGGTAAGGCGTGCGGAGAGGGGTGCCCCGGCCTCTGGGGATGCTCTCCTCGCCCTGTTGTTGCTTCCTCTCCTGTCCTCTGCTCTGTGCCTGACAGGAGCTGAGCTCTTTCTCCCTGCAGGGAGCCCCCCAGCCCCTCCTCAGGCTTGGATTTGTTAGCCCCCCTATGGTGGTGAGGAGGGGTGCTCTGGTCCCAGTTTAACCCTGCATGCTTTGGGATGCTCTGCGTGTGTGTGTGTGTGCCTGGGGAGGGGGTGGTGGTGTCATGGCCTTTCCTCTGTGCCTTGATGCCTTGCTGGAGTTTTGTCACCCCACTCCACGTGGAGCCACCCATCCTGCTGAGGACAGCTCCCTGGGAGCCCATGAATCTCCAGCCCTGCTGGGTGGTGGCTCTGTTCCTGTGTGTGCCCTCTTTGCTGCAGATCGTGCCTGGCAGGGGCACAGCCGCCCTCGCCCTGCAGCCCCCAGCCCCCCACGGCAGCTCTGGGAACTGGTTGCCCCCCTCCTTGTGGCAGAGGCAAAGATGCTGAAAACCTCTGTCTGTGCCCCGTGGCCCTTTTGGGAAGGCTGGCCCGTGGGTCTGTGATTTTTATCCCAGGGATCCCCCCTCCTAGGGCTGGGTGGAGGGTGCAGATTTCTCCCCCACCCTCCTTCCCCTGCTCCTCCATCATTTCATACACCCCCACACACTTCTCTCTCCTCCCACCCTCCCCGCGGGTGCCCCTGGGCGCCTTGGCCAGTGCCCAGCACCGCAGCACTCAGCCCCTTATCAGCCTAGGCTCAGTGCCCTGCTGCCCCTCAAGATCCCTTCTAGGCTTTGCCCCCATGGAGGAGCCGAGCCTGCAAAACTTCAGTGTGGCCATGCTTTGGCTCTAGGACCTTCCCTGTGCTGTGTTCTGCAGCAGTGATACCATGCAGCTCTTGCCTCTGCTGCTCTCTCTCTCCGCAACTTGTTGGTTGAGTTACCAGCTCCTCCAGCGGGCACAGGAGAGCTTTCCCTCGTGCCAGGCAGCAGTGCCTTGGTTTGGTGCAACAGGTATCTCAAGGAAAGGCCTCTGGTAAGGCATAGGGGTGCAGAACAGGTCACCCACCCTGCTGAACATCCCTGGGAAAACGTCCCTGTGTGGCTCCGACATGTCAAGTCAAACCTCTGCAAAGCAGGAACTGGTTCTGGTTGGGGAGCCGCAAGGTGTCCAGGCTTGAGGGCATGATCTGAGCATGAAGGGCCGCCTTGGAGAGGCTGAATTCCCCGTGGCATCGCTAAATATGCTCCTCCTGGCAGCACCAGCTGGGTGGGTGGCTGCAGGAGTGGTGATGAGGATGGGGATGTGGCAGCTCAGTGTGGAGACCTGCAGGGCAGTGGCCCGGCTGCCTCCCTGCTTTTCCAGAACATGCCAAATTATTCATGTGCTTTTTCAGCAGGATGTGGGAGGGCCCTTGCCCCTTTGGCTTTCATTTAAAGCAAGAGAGAGCTGGGGTGCTGCTGCTGGCCTGGCACTCCTGGCGTGGGCTGGGGTCCCGTGCCGGTGTGATGTCTCATCTCCAGGCAGCCGCTGTCTCCTAGAGACTGGAGCTCCACCACCACACGATAAAAACTCCCCAGCATTATTCTCTCCTGGAATTTGCAATGCATGAGGGATATGGGCTCATTTTATATTTTTTTTTCCAGAAGTAAGTGACATATTCCTGTGTGAGTGCTGGGAACAGGCGTGTTCCAGGCGCGGGAGCTGAGCATTCCTGCCTGCCCCCTGCCTGGCTGCCATCTCTTTCCAAGAAACTCATCCACCCTGGAGTTCCTCTGCACCACTGGAGTTTTGAAGGCTTGGGAGTGGGCAAGGCCTTTTTTGTGATGAGTTTTGGTTGGCTTGGCCAGGCAAGTTGTTCCCGTCCCTGTAGCTGTAGCCTGGCACAGGCAGCTGGTGCCTTTTGGTATGTCCAGGAAAAACATGTGAGCACCTCAGCTGCCTGGCCTGGAGCCCATGGCATTTCTCCTGGATGAGGGTAGTTTGAGGAGGTGAGCATTGGATCTTGGCCATGGTCAATGAGAGCTGCTGGCCTTGGAAGGGTGACGGGCCTGTCCCTGTGCCGTGGGTGGAAGTGGGCACAGCACTGAGGAAAGCCAAGAGGGCTGGAGTGGAGTGCAGGGAGGAGTGAAGGCTCTTCTTCATCCAGCTCCAGTTGACTAGGTAATAGGGCTAAAAATATCTGGTGATTCAGGCCTGGATATCTGCTGGGTAACTGTGTAATTATAACCAGCAGCCTCTGCAGTTTGGCTTCCTAGTGTAAATAGGGATGATGCATGGAGGGGAAGGAGGAGAAACATGAGCAACTGGGATTGGGATGCAGCTCTGTGGGGAGGCAGGTCTTTGCTGAGTTACTTGCTGGAAGCCCAGTGCAGTACCTCCACTGGAGCTGCTCTTTTAATCTGTCCTGCCCGAAACGTGAGGCAGTTGCTGTTTTGGCTGTAGAACATCTCCTCCTCTTCTCCTTGAGAAACACAGCTTCGTCCTGCCTGCTGTCCTGCTGATGGCCAGGCCTTTCACCCTGATTTCATTTGTTTGGCTGCCTGGAAAGCTGCAATTCAGTTAGCACATGAGATGGGCTGCAGCTCATCTATATCTGCTCCGTTCCTCATCCGCCTAATCACATTTGACCTGGATAAGATCCCTCTCCCGCCCCAGAAAGGCCAGATGACATTGTGTGGCTCTGGCTGTGTCCCCAAGGACAGCATCTGGCTGCAGGCACACACTGGCCACTGCATCTGTCCCAGGTTTGGTAGGGAAGAGGGTTGTCCACCAGAAACTAGTTCCCTACAGCAAGGGATTTCTCTTATCTCGGCCCCTTTGAGGACCAAATCTGGTGTTGGGCTGGCCAAGAGCAGCCCAGTGTCTGCAGAGCCCCGGGGTGCAGTCCCAGTCCAACCATCATGGGGATTTTGCTCCATGGGTTGCATACCCTTATATGCCTGAATTGTTTTACTCACGATGGCTCTCACTTTGACTGTATGGGCAGTGCCCCTCAGGCATCCTGGCAGTGTCATGCCCCACCTTGCCAAGCAACTCCTGCACCTTTGCTTTTCCCCAGCCAAGATTCTGACAGGTCTTACTTTCCCAGGGGAAGAGCTGCACCATGTTGTGCCATCCTTGCGCAGCTCCATCCTTGCGCTTCCCAAGAAAATTTTATTTTTAATTTTTTTATAATTTTTTTTTTCTCCCAGGCTGTTTTCTGTGCCCTTCATTCATCAGATTTTAGAAGGTTTCTTTTTTTTTTTTTTTTTTTTTTTTGGGGGGGCGAGTAGGTGTAATGGCAGGTCCATCTCTTTGACAGCCGGGGAGAGCGAGGCTGCCTGTCAGATGGTGAATTTAAACAGAGGCAGCTGTTGTCATGGTGACACCAAGTTGCATCCTGTTGCTGTGGCAACCAAAGTTAAAAAACTGATGTTAAGGCAGTAAAATCACATGATGTGGTTCTTTTTTGTTAAAAAAAAAAAAAAAGAAAAGGAGGAGGAGAGGAGAGAGATTTGATTTCCAGGGTGAGGTGGGGGAGAAGGAGACACTTCTCCATGGAGCTGTTTGCACGTGTCAGGCAGACCCCGCATCCCACATTCTGCATCCCTACAGGAGCGGCAGCAGTGTGGGCAGCTCTGCCCCATTGGACTCCTGGCAGTCACTGCCTTCAGGTTAACCCCTTATGGAAACCAAACCACCACATTTTGGAGCCATAAGCAGCAACGTCTGTGACTGCAGAGAGCAAGTGTGTCCGTGCAGTGGGATTTAGGCAAGCTGGATGCTCCCTGCCAGCTCTCCTGAACCTTTGTGGAACAGGCATGCAGGAGCTGGCTTATGTTTAAAGGGTAGTGGGAGGATTTGGGGTCTGGACATCACTTTGTGTCAACCCCAGCACACCACAGATGGGCTGGGAGTTATGGGTGGCAGGATGCAGGGATAGGGACAGCCGTGAGGGGTCACAGCACTATGGCTGCTTGAGGGCACTGGATAGTCTTCTTGGTGAGGGAAGATCCCTTTTGTCCTCAGGGACAAGCCAAGGAAGTGTTGTGGGGCTGGGGAATCCCAGAATGGAATTAGGATCACTCAAGGGCTTTGATCTACTTGGCACTTTGGGTTTTTCCTGGAAACCAAAAACCTCTCTGGCCCGGAGATGTTGTAGACTCCTCATCGCTGGAAGTGTTCAAGGCCAGGTTGGGTGGGGCTCTGAGCAACTTGGTCTAGTAGAAGGTGAAGTCCCTGCCCATGGCAGGGGATTGGAATGAGATGATCTTTAATGTCTCTTCCAATCCAAACCATTCTGTGATTCTATGAAAACAGCCTTGGAGAGGAGGTGCTCTCTTTCCTGCTGGGGTGTGGATATGAGAGGAGGGGGATTGAGACATTCTAGGGATGGGGATGTTGAAGAGGTGGATCTTCCTTCCTGTCTTGCTGTGTCTGTGTAGGATAGGCTGGAGTGCTGGGGCTGTGACCAGCAAGTTGAAGTCCACAGGTGTAGAAACTGAAGGTCCTTCTCACTGGCACCTGGAGAGCAGGGAAAGCCCATCAGGGTAGCAGGTCCTTGGGGAAGCCTGGGGAGAGGTGGAAAATGGAGTTCCTAGGAGATGCTGGAGCTGAACTGGATGATAGAGGCAGAGCAAGGGGTTAAATTGCTCTTGCTCTTCTCACTGGCACTTGGAAGTAGGATTTCCCAAGGTCCACATGACCTCACTCCTCTGGCTCTTCTGCTCCTTCCCCACCTGCCTGCCCAGGACTGGGGAGAAGGCACTGAGAAGTGGAGGGATGGAGTGGAGCGCTCCATAGCTCCCATCTCTTGCCCACATCCAGGGAGGGATTTATTTCATACCCAGCCTCTTGTGGAGATGGCATCAATGTACCATCAGCTCCATAAATCTATCTTCAGGGATTGGAGCTGGGAATACTCCCTGCCTTAGCAAAACAGGTGTTTTGGGCAGGCTAGTTTGGGCTTCTGGTTGGGGAGGAAGGTCACAGCTAGAAGCAAGGATGTATTGGTGACTGAGCATCTCCCTGACAGACCCACCAAGGTGCTCCAGCTCCAAGTATAGGGTTAGTGCCTGCTCCAGGTGGTCTGAGTCATGGCTCGGGGGGATGTCCATACAGCCTGGGGTCACTGTCCCTGCCTCAAAGGCACTGGGTGGAAGGCATGGAGCTGCAGGTGTGGCATGCTCAGGGATCGGCTGAGTTGCTAAGGAAACAAGTCAACGGTTCAGGGGAGAGAGCATTGGGTAAAGGAGATAAATCAATAAGAAAACCTATTTTTATCGGCTCCCTAATGATCCTCTAAGAGAAGCCAGATGGAGGAGGAGAAGGCTGGAGGGAGACGAAGGCTACTCTGCATTTTGGGTGGCTGGAAGATTGTGTAATTAAACATCTAACATGAGAGAAGATAAAGCAGTGATAGAGCATTGTCTGGTGGGCTCCAGCCCTGAGCCAGAAGGATGTTTGCTTGGCAGACATGAAACATGGGGTTAAAATACTCCTTGGTCGAGCCTGATGTTCCTGGTGTCCTTTGGGAGGTTTTTCTTACCCTTGGTTTTTCAAAACCTGGTACGGCTAGGGACTTGTTTCCACAGGGTTGATGTCTTGCAGCTCTCACACAGCTCTGGATGTGATAAGCCAGGCTCAGCTCCTTGGAAAACTGGGTCAGTGGAGTTTGAAGGGTCACTTTTGGCAGAGGCCTCATGGTTAGGTCAGTGCTTAGGGCAGCAATTGTCCTTTTAGGCTTGGCCAGGTTGGATGGAGCTCTGAGCAACCTGGTCTAGTGAGAGGAGTCCCTGACCACAGCAGGGGAGTTGGAATGAAGTGGTCCTTAAGGTCTCTTAACCAAAAATGTTCCTTGATTCTATGATATCTCCTTACCCATGTGCCATGCACTTGCCAGAGGTGGAGCAGGGATGTGGTTCTGTGCTGGGGCAGATGTGCACCATCCTTGTACTGTTGAACCAGATGTTGGAATCCACAAGAAAGCACGGGAGCCAGCTGAGCTATTAGGGGTGGTCCTGAGCCCCCCAGCACTGCTGAGCAGGGCTCCCACACTGCTGCCTTTGGAGAAGTTGGGTTTTTCCCACCTGGGTGTTTCCCCCATGGGGAATAGTGGCTGTGGTGGGGAGGAGTGCGGGGTGCTTGGCAGGTTTAGCTGTGCCGGGGCGGACAGACGGACTTGCTGTGCAGTTCCCACACTTCTCATCTAGGCAAATGTGCCTGGTGCCTGGGGAGCTGGCTGCACCGCCCCACTAACACGCTGTTTTTCTTTTAAGCCGGTGCTAATTGCTCGCAGACTTTCAGGAAAATGATACAAAAAGATCCCAAATAGGCTGGTGGCTCGGGGCCAAGCGCCGCGGTCTGCCTGTCGGCTGGAGAGTACGGCCAGAGGTGGGAAGCAGGGAGAGGACGTGGCTTTCATAGGAGGCTTGTGGTAAAATCCTCGCTTATGTTAAGCCTCAGAGGAAAACTTTTGGGGTGTGGCCCCCTCCCCAAGCACAGGGAGCTGCTCACGCTTCATGCCTGGCTGGGAGTGTGGTGCGAGCCGGCAGCAGTGAGGTCTGCAGCATCCCTCTTTGGGTTTGCCTCTAACTTAGCGTCCATTAATTTCACTGAGTGGCCTTTTAAATGCCTTTGCTGAATTTTTCCTGGCTCTGCTTCCTACCGGGCTAAATACCTCCCAGCTCCTGCAGGCTTTCCTTGGCTGTCCCTCCTGGCTAGCTCTCTGGAGACCTGCTCTGATGCCCATCTCTGCTCCCACCTTGCTAGCACTGCTGCAGTGTCACTGCTGCCAGGGTCACTTCATGATTTCCTGTTTTCCATGCTTGTGGCTAGCACTGGGGTGCCTTATTTATGGGCTTAGGGCCACTGGTTTAAAGCATTTTCCTGTAGTTAGTGGTCAGAAGGCAAGGTAGCAAAAGACAAAATCGCCCCTTTTCCTGGGGATGATGTCATGGGCACTGGGCACCTCCTGGCCTGAGACTTGTGAACCTGAAGGTGCTGGGTCTGGAAAAGCCTGGTGTGATGGGGAAAGGCTCAGCAAAGGGGCTGTTCTCCGTGCTGGCTTGGGATGGTGTGAGTGTGGATGACTTCTTTATGGGCAAATCCATTCCTGGTGGGATCACATCCCCTTTCCACACAGATGGGCTTTGGGAAGGTGGCAGTCCCCTCCTGGCGAGGTGGCTGCTGCTGCCAGTGGTGACAGTAATAGAGCTGTGGGTTTTTGGCACAGAGGGAGTGGAGCAGGGGTGTGCTGCCTGCTGATTAATCGCTCCAGGTTTTGTTATTGAGGACAACAGGGCTTTTATTGTGAAGATGTGAGAAAGATGGATGGGAAGTTGGAAAGGTCTGGCCATCTTGTCACTTGGAAGTGCTTCGTTTTCAGGGCTCGGCAATGGGCCAGGCAGGAGGACGGAGCTCCGTGTCCCTGCCTTGATTTCGTGAATCAAAAGACAGGAGGGACCTGAGTTTGGGGTGCTTTCCTGAGCGTCAGCCTGCCCTTTCCTCTCTCCCAAGGGAGTTGCAAGCCCAAGAAAGGCTGTCAGTTAATGCCACATGAACTTGGGAAGGAGGTGATGAGGCGAGGAAGGTCTTGGAGGCTCTCAGTTCTCTTGTCACCTCTCTCATTGTCAAACAACACACATGTGGGCTTCAACCACCTGCCTGGGAGCAGGAGGAGGTGAAAACTGGGATATGTGTGTGCGTGTTCCAGTGGGGAAAGTGGTGGTGGTATCTAATGAGCAGGTGAAACAGGGGGTGGGTTGGAGGGCTGGGAATGTCATCCACCTCTCTCTGTTCCTTAACTCTCCCCCACTCCCTTCGAGTACATGATCCTGGCAACCATCATTGCCAATTGCATCGTGCTGGCCCTCGAACAGCACCTCCCCGAGGATGACAAGACGCCCATGTCCCGGAGATTAGTAAGTACCCTGTGTCCATCCCTCTCTGCCCTGCATCGGGTGGGCTGGTGGGTGAGCAGGAGCATCAGCTGTAGGGAGCCACTCAATCCTACCAGGCAATTTCTTCTGTTTTCAGGGTGGTAGGGCAGGAGGTTCCCTCTGGGACCAGCTTCTCCAGCCCTCCTGGGGCCTGCTGTAACATATTCCTCCTCTAAGGAAAGGGTTTAGGAAGGTTTAAGCCCCTTAAAAAGTGATGTAGGGAAGGACTGGGAAACCTTGGGTGGCTCGTAGCCACCATCTTTTGTTTCCAAGGTTGATGCTGGCTGAGGAAGGGCTAGGAAAACTCCCAAAGGAGAGGATGAGGCTGGGGAAGGTGGGACAGGACATGAGTTGGGTCATTGTGAAATGCCTGATGCTGTGCTTGCCCAGTCTCCCCCTCTCACTGCATCACTGGTTTCCTTCCGGCAGGAGAAGACAGAGCCCTACTTCATTGGGATTTTCTGCTTCGAGGCTGGGATTAAGATTGTGGCTCTGGGGTTCGTTTTCCACAAGGGCTCGTACCTGCGCAATGGCTGGAACGTCATGGACTTCATTGTGGTCCTCAGCGGGTGAGTTGAGTGGCATGGGGATGCTGGGGGCATTGCTTGGGCAGCTGGGCATGGGAGCATTGTCCTGGTGGGGACATGAGCTCCAAGGCATGGGGCAAGGTCCTGGTTTGCTGTTGTTGTTGGTGGTTCTTCATTCCAGCTGGCAGGGAGGAGAGAATGGTTCCCTGTGCTGGAGGCTTTGTTGTGGGCAACTGAGAGTGGGACAAGGTTCCCCGTTGGGTGAGGAGGGGTGGTTCTGAGGGCACTGTGTCTAGCTTTCCTCAGTTGGTGTCCTGACATCTGTCACCTATCTGGGCATAGGGTGACATGAGGATGAGGAGAGTGGCCTGATAAGCAACTGGATGTGGTCCATTTTGTTCAGACACCACATGGGGAGGGAGGAAAATCTCTTCTCCTTTTGCCTTCTGGAGCACTTTCCAGGCTTGGCCTAGGGCTGAGGTTTTGGGAATGAGGTCTCAGTGGGGTCATGTTCCCACGTGATGCCTGCTCAGCATGCCAGCATGCAGCAGTGGTGCTGGGGGTGGTAGCACACAGAGCTTCACGGGTGCTGCTTGAGTGTCATTGCTGGTGTCACCTGCCGGGGCCATGGCCCAGATTTGAGTCCTGCTTCCAGTGTGATGGGCTGTGCTGGTGAGAGAAATAAGCAAAGCCATTTGGGCTTGTGTTAGCTAACTGTGGCAATTGGCCTGAGCAAAAGCTCTCCAGGGTGACTCCCCTTGCTGTGTGGAGGGCAGGTGAGTGCCTGCAGCCACAGAGGGGCTCCAGGGAGGTGGTGCCTGGATTGTGCCTGTTTCTTCTTGCGTGCTGATGGAAACGTCATGTTCAGAGGGGCTGGTTTGATGTGTACAGATGGTGCCTGTGGATCTTCAAGCACTTCATGAGCTTTGCTGGGTGGAGAGCAGCTGCAGGGTTGTGTGGGAAACTGAGGCACAGGAGCCAGGTGAGATGCCTGGAGTCTCTGCAGAGCTGCTTGCTGCACAGTCCTGCCTCTTGGCTTGCAAGGTGATGACACCACATGGGATGTGACACCCATTTGGGTGTTCAGAGGAGGAAGTGGGATGCTGAGCCTGATGCTGACAGGGATGTGGTGATGGATGCTGCTCGTCCATTGTGAAGAGGTGCAGGTTGGGACTGTGCTTGAGAGGAGTATTGAGAAGAACATAGTCGGGAACATTTTGACTCCCTTAGTCCAATGGGCACGTGGATGGCCTTGCTGGGGTGTGGAACCACGTCTGCTTGAGAAGGCAGGGTGTGCTGGTGGTGGGGTGATGCTTCTGGTGAGCAGTAAACAGGCTGCCTGTGGGCACTGCAGCTGTTGCACAGGATGCTGCTGCTCTCCTGCATCTGCAGAGCGACTTGTGGGGAGGACTCTATGGCTCCTGGGCTGAGCAAAGCTGCTCAAAATCCCCAGTCACACCTCTGGAGTCAGCATGGGATGTGTGTCACCCCTGGTAGTAACAGGAGGGGCTCTCATCCTCACCCTGCAGCTGTGGTGCTGGGCTGAGTGCACAGGAAGCGGCCAAGTGGCTGGGAAATGCCCATTGGCCATCTCTGGGCATCCTTTGGGGCGTGGAGCGAGGGTAAGCACTGGGCTGGGAAGGGGGGGGATGGCTGTGGACCTGTCCCTGCCCTCCCCGTGGCTCTGGGTGAGCTGACTGTAACCGAGCCGGTGCTGAGTCAGCGCTTGGCAATTACTCACTTGCAAAAGCCTCGCCAGCTCCTTTCCGTGCTGGGCCAGGCACAGTGCCAGGGAATCAATTGTCCATGAAGGGCTGTGAGCTCCGCACCAGCCACCCTGACAGGAGATACCTGGGTCCCCCTGGCACTGCTGGTTATGGGGTGCAGCTCTCCAGCATCACCCCCCCTTTGTATCCTGGTGGTTGCTCCAGCAGAATGGAACTTTCCCCAAGAAACACCTGGCTACCTGCTGGCTTTGTTCCAGCAGTGCTGGTGCCCACTGTTGTGGCCTCACTGACCTTTTGGGGCAAAATCTGTTCTTATGATGGGTGGAAGAGGCAACATACGGATTTTCATCCTGGACTGGTTTTGGAGAGATTGGTGTCACTGGGATCAGCTGTTCTGGGTCACAGGCTCCTCTGCGCTGTTCAGCTCTCACTTTTGCCATGTAGTGATGACAAAGCTGCTGTTCCTTGGTGCCATGGTTGCGCCTCTCTTGCAAGAAACTCTTGCCTGTTTAATCTGCTGAATTATTGGCAAATTTCTGCAGCAAATAATCCTTGGCTGGCAAATGACTTGCAAACAGCTTGTGGGAGAAGATTTGCACTTGGCGGCTCGTTCTGTGTCGGTTGCGTAAGGCGGGTGGTGAAGCCTGCACGGGGGACGTGTGCGGGCGACCGGCGGGTTCAGGATTGTCTCTGTGGACTAAAACTTTCCACTAGATGTGTGTGAGTGTCTGGACAGAGATTCGTGGGGAGTACTTCTTGGGAATCCTCTTGTCATTTAACGCCACTGGTGTGGTGGAGGGGATGTTGTGAGCATAAATGTAGGGTAGCGCTTGCCTCAGGATGCGCTTGACCCATTTGGGATGCTGATACATCCCATGATGATGGACCAGAGAAGCTATCTGTGTGAGCAGGCCCTGCCCCAGGATCTGTCCCAGAGGGACCCAGCATCATGCTTGCTGGCCCTTGTCCTTCCGAGTGTAATGCAGGATATTACTCTTCCTTTCTGGACTGACTTTTTGCCATGTATCTGATGGGAGATCCTTAATGCAGGGGGTATCATGGTCCCAGACACCACATAGGCATTTTCATGAGCAGTGGGATTTTCTGAATGCTCTCTCTGGTGTAAATTAGCCTAATGAGGGGCTTCTCCTGTGAGCAGCCTCCTGGGACTCTGTGCAGGAATGGATGGCACTGACTACGGTTCAACTGGTGTTTGCTTCTTGTGTCAATAAATCTAGTTTTTTTTCCATCTCAGGGAAAATTGACGCCCACTTTAAAGCTCCCTGATGCTAAAGCTTCCACTGGGGAACTAATAGTCACATTTGTAAACCTGCTCTGTTTATAACCTGTGGTTTCCAAATCTTCATCGCTGCCTGAAAAAACAGCCTGTTCTCCCCCAGCTAAAAATAATTTTATCTGAAAGTGTGCATAAAATGCCTTTACTCGTTCTGAGGCAGAGCCAGGGAGGGGAACATGTGTGTTTCCCCTGGGGATTGGGGATGCTCACCTTGTCAGTGCATGTACCAGAGCTGGCCAAGTGCTGAAGCTGGACTTGTGACCTGCTTGATGCAGTGTGACCTGGACCAGAAAAGGAGAAAATGGGTCAGAAAGGGCAGCAGGAGGTTGGTGACCTCTTAATTGGTGGTCCTGTGAGTGTGAGGTTGAAGGAGCTTCAGCCATCAGCAACTGGAGCATTAGCTCCGTGCTCCCTGGGTGCCATTAGGAATAGAGAACAAGGACCCTGCAGCTCCCTGCTTTGTCCTACACCGTATTTGAAGGCACTCGTGGAATAAGAAGGGTTAAACTCCCTCTGCAAATATCCAGGTGGGTGTGTGCTTCACACACTCCAGTGCCTGAGCATTGTTGCACCATTGGCTTTTTTTATAGCAGTAATACAATAACACGTGAGAGGTGAAGGAGTGGGGGAACACTGCTAACAATGGGGAAAAAAAGGCAAAATGGGAATCAAAAGGCCCTTGTGAAGTTGTGCTGCTCGGGAGCCAGGGAAGCAGCTGCTGTAAAAGCAGGATAAATACACTGGGGTCACTAGAAGGAAGAGCTGCCGTCAGGGTGTTTGGTAGGGTTTAATAACAACCGCTACACCTGGGTGCCTTTACTGAAGCCCTTGGGCACAGTGGTTTTCATTAAAGGATTCTGTGGGGTGGAGCGTGGCCAAGGAAAAGCAGGACTGAAAGATTGCTGGCAGTGCTTGCCATGCCCTTCACAAACCTGTAGCCAACCCGATGGGCACCCGCCTGTGCTGGAGGAGGAAGACTTGGCTCTCCCAAGTTCTGTCCCTAAAACCAATGTCCTCCCACTGCAAAGCCAAGCAGCAGGCATGAATCCAGCCCCTCCCTCTGACCTCCCAGGGAAATCCTGTGCACACCTGTGCCCTGGTATCCTGCCGGGGCTGGTGTGAGGCAGGACAGAGTGGTTCAGAGGAGGTTGCTTCCTGCTGTGCTGCAAGGTTGCAACATGAGCCCAGTGATGAGTAGGGCGTTTTTGCTCCTTGTGGTGCTGCCTGGATTTTGGGATGACTGTCCTGGAAAGTTCCTTTTCACAGTTCCCTCTGAGCTCTCCCATGGCAGAGGCAGGGATGCTTTGCCTTCTGGTATTTAGTGCATCTCCTGCAAGTTCTGTGTGTTCGGGTGGTCTTTTTTGATCTCGGAATTCCAGAGTTGGAGGGGGAAGAGGGGCTGGGAGCAGCTCTGGGAATATTCAAGTGCTGTATCCCCTCGTAGTTTGGGGTGCCCTAGCAGTGTGCCTGGCACACCACACATGTGTGAGAGCACACATTTGCCATGCCTGGGCTAGGAACAGCCTCTTTCTCTAGTGCCCAAACCTGCATTTTCCTGGCAGAGGGAATACAGTGCACCTCTAGGCAGAGAAGCTTGAGGGAGTGGATGAGGCTTGGAGAACAAGCACTAAATCAGGGTGCAAGTGTAGCATCCTGACCCGGTTATCCTGCTGGGATGTGAACCATTGCAAAGAGTGTTATCCTATAGGATAAATGAGTAAAGAGATCGACCATCTGTCCAAAAGCACAGCAATGCTTTGATCACACCAGACAAGGCTTTTTTCCTCTCTTTCCTTTCATTGACATTGCCAGTCTCCAACCTGATGCCTGCCTCATCTCCTGTCCCTTTCCCAGCTCTTTCCTTCCAGGACAATTAGTAAAGTGTTTTGTCTTTCGTTTGGATGAATAATTAACTTCCCAGCTTTGTGAATGCTTCATGTGCCATATGCCACGGTGGTGGGACGTGCCCGACATCGGCACCTTGTACAAAGGGCAGCACCGTTTGCCTGGCCCAGTGAGGGGAGAGGGTGGGTGATGACAGAAAAGACCTCACATTGCTGGAGATGCTTGGTGGGGGGACCCCTGAGCAGGCATAACTCTGGCTCTGGCTTTGGGGGAGACAGGCATCTCGCCTTCCCCCAGTGCAGGATCTGTCCCGCGTGCTGCTCACGTGCTTTGCTCCATCCTTCCTGGCTCCTCTTCCCCAGTGCTTGGTTTCCCGCAGCCGCAGAGTGAGTCAGTCCCTCCCACGTGGCTGCTGGTCCCTGGGGGCATTGCCTCCCCTCCCAGGCACCCCTGTACCCCGTGCAATCCCCTTCTGCACCCCAATGTCCTTTCAGAGCTCCTGGTCTGGGGTAAAGCTCTTCTTCCTCCTGGGGGGGTAAAGCCTTGGGCAAAGTGCCCATGCACCATTTCTATGTGCTATGGACCTCACTCTGGGAGAGGAGGTGGAGGGTAGAAGCCTGGCTTGAGGGAAAGGACAGTGGGTTATTTCCACCACATCCTGATGTGGGGAGGTGGGATCACCCAGGTGGGTGTCCCTGGGGTCTTGGACCCCTCCTTTGGCATGAGTTCAGACAGGTCCTGCTGTGGTACACACTTGCCTGTACTATATTTCTCTTGCAGGACTGGCTCTCCTGCCTCCTATCAATGACTTTAGGTTCCCACCAGGTCCTATGTGGGAAAATGCAGTTTTACCAGCATCACCTCTCCCTGCCAAATCCTCTGTCTGCTGAGAGGCAGCACAGGGACCAGAGGCAGGAGGGAGACAGCTCACAGGGTCCAGAACGGGATACTCCCTCATGCACCAGATCCTGGGGGCTTCTCCAGGAAGAGGTGGCCTTGGGGGGTTATTTCATGCCCCAGATCAAAGTCTGGTGAGAGCACATTTTGTCATTCAGCCTCATCACGCCTTGCAGGGAATTGCCGGTGCCCAGTTCAGGGCTCTAGAAGCTGCTGGGAAGGGTGGGAACAGCAGCTTTGCAGCAGGGCAATCCACTTGTGTCGTGGCCCCAAAACCTAGAAAGAGCAAGCTGAGGTGATGGAGGCTTTGACGTTGCTCTGAACTGTGCTGAGGGCAGGACCTGTACCTGGTGTCCCTGTCCCTTGGTATCCCTAGTGCAGAATCACTGCACTCTGCTGGGGCATCCTCAGAGCGAGCTAAGATCCTTGAGTATATTCTGCTATGTGTGATGCTGTCTGCAGGGGGGGGGGATTGATTCACCCCCAGAACAGGGCAAGAATGGGGTAAATTCATCAGGTAACTTATTTTCCGTGAACTGTTTGACCAGTGTATTAATTATGAAGTAGTCTCCCCTGTAGAATCAGGTGGCAGTGCAAGCCTTCAGGGGCCTTTCCACTTAATTATAAATGTTAATTTGCGTGTCAGCCAGCCAGCACCCTCCCTGCCCCAGATTTTGGGCTGACATTAGTCTGTCTCAGTCGATCCCCCTCTCCACCCAGCGCACCTTTTGCTGGGACAGCTTGTCTGCGTGTGCCTCAGCAGTGGTCCCCAAGGGAAATGGTTGAGGGATGCTCAGTTTGGGGTGGGGGGGATGAATCAAGAGTCGATCTAATCATTTGGGGGTTCAGCCTTCGCTTGGGGTCCCCAGTGTGAAGCACTTTTCATCATGCCCTGAGCTCTGTGTGCTGTCCCTGAGGGCTGCCGATGTGATGGGATGATGGGGATGGGAGCCCAGTGATGCACGTCCCCTGGAGCAGGCAGAGGAGGCACGATGGGTGCTGTAGTGTGGGACAGTGCATGTGCTCAGTGCTGACTCTTTGCTTTGTGTGGGCAGGGTCACTGAGCATCACTCACAGTTTATTCTGCGCAGTCCCAAAGAGCAGGGAGTAATTTAAAACGTGATTCTTCTTTTTTTTTTTTCCTTTTCTCTTTTTCTTTCCCCCCCTTTTTTTGCACCCCTGGGTAAAGAACTCCTTAGGTGCAGGTCTTATCTGGAGACAAGGGCATATGCTCTGCTCAGCTCCTGGGAGCTGGAGCGGCACCGAGGGCTGAGCATCACTTTGCCAGCAGCCAGCCCCAAAGCCTGCAGGTGTATCAGCCCCAGTGGGAGCCTTGAAATAAATAAAATAAAATAATCATCCTGGTTGCAAACACAAACCATTGGATTATTATTTTTTTTCTCCTCTGAAAGCATGTTTTTGTCTGCCGATGATTGCTCACTATTCAATTATACTTTGGGGGATTAGCATATATTTCCCATCCTGCCTTGTCTCTCATCTGCATGCTTCCAAAAGCTCCCCTCTGCTCTTTTCTCCACCTGAAGTCTCTCTTCCCCCTTTTCTCCCAAGAAGTAAAACTAACCCCTTTGCCTGGGTGACCTATAAAAACGCCTTCACTTTTTCCCCCCCCCCCTTCTTTTTTTCCTCCAGTACATATGATGAAAAGTATGAGATCATTGGGATTTTTTTAGCCCAAATCTGGCAGCTTTTTTCAAATAACTTGGAGGGTGAGATGTAATTTTAGTTTGGGTCTTTGCCTAAAAATAAAGAATAATTATTAGCACATCAGACGTGGATATTGTAAGTGATCGAAAAGGGTTTAAATTGTTCTACAGATACCGGAGCTGCTGCCCTGTGTCGGCATAAAGGTCTGTCACCACCTGAGTCCCATCTCTGGGCTGTGCATCCTCAGGAGCTATAAGAAACCTTAATTCAGAGATGGAGCTGGGTGATACAGTTTAAAAAAATTAATAAAAGGCATGATTAGAGGGTTAAAAAGCAGTTGACAGGTGCAATGGTGAAATTTGAAGCAGTAAGGTGTGTCCTGAGTGTTGTATTTATTATTAGCAGTAGTGTGACAGTGGTGTCTGTGTGTACCAGCAAAGCCTGGTTATTGGAGAGAGGTTGTGTCTGTTACTTAGAGCCATAGAAGGCCTTGGGAAAATCAGCCAGGCTCGTGTGCCTGGAAGCTGGTTACCTTTTTCCAGCTACTTTAATTAGGTCTAGAGGTGGTCTCAGGGCTGCTCAGACCCTGCTCTGAGGCTCTGGGATGGATGGGTTTGCTGAGAGCAGCTCTGGCTGTGTGTGCTCCCAGTGCATCTGCTGTCATTGTGGGTATCATGGCTGTGCCTGCAAAAGGATGTGCAGGCACCTATTTCGTAGTGGTGGGTCATCCTTTTGTTGTCGGTTGGGAGACAGGTCTGAGTGCAACCACCTCACTCTGGTGCTCTGTCCAAACCTCCTCCTGAAAGAGCTCGTGATGTCCCTTGTCCCCCAGCAAGGACAAGGAGCATGTCACCTTGCCACAGAGGAGTCCCATTCTTAGCAGCTAATTTAGAGCACTGGGAAGTAGTGCCCTGGAATCGCCTGAACTTTGCCTGGAGCGTGACGGCTCCGGAGCCTTTCAAACAAATCTGGGTTAGCGGAGGATTTTGCAGCCGGGGCGCTCCCAGGTGCTGCTCCTGCCCTGGGGAGGGGATGTGTGGTGGGGCTGGGAGAGGTGGTGGCTCCACCTCCATCACTCCATCCAGCTGGGTAGGACCACGGCTCGCACAGATCTGTGGTGACAGGAGAGGGCTGTTGATCCCAATCCTGTTTGGCTGCCAGGAGCCTTCCAGCTGGGATTGCCTTGGCAATCCCTTGAGAGAAGGGCTGGAGCCAGTGTCAAGTCCAGGAACATCCCTGTCTTCCTGGAAATGCTCAGTCCTGGCTGGTGTCAGAGCAGGGGCTGCACATGCCCCTTTGGGAGGCTGGTGGCACACCGGGTGTTGGGACAGGAGGAGCAAAAGCTGAAGGAGGGTTTTGGGGTCTCCAGCATGATGTTGGCACAGTGTGTCCTCTTTACCTGCATTTTGTGGAGTGCTGGGTTACCCTCTTCTTGCTGGCAGGTTGCATGAAAGGGTATGAAAGCACCTGTGCTCTTCTGTCTCCCTCGTGCTGCTGAGTGGCTTTGCTTTATCATACTTACTGATTTTGATCTTGCAACCAATTTAACAGTGCAGTTCCCCCCCCGCCCCCGGGTGCTCCTGAATTAATTAAGTCCCTTTTCTGCTCTCCCGTCAGCCCTGTGGGTATAGCAGGGGCTGGTCACGGGCTGGGGCATGGAAACTGTGTTGAAAGGGCTTGGGACAAAGGAAAAGTGCTATGAAGGGTAAAAAATCCTTGTATATATTGGGGATAAGCAGTGTAATGCATAGGGAGCTGTGGGTGATGCATCCCAGCTGCTGCTGGGGCCAGGCTTTGCAGCTGACCCCTTGTGCTGGGGCAGGGAGGAAGAGCTGATCAAGAAAAGGAGCTGAAACAACCTGGTTTGCAGATGTGAGAGCACTTCTGCTGCCAGGGTATCCTAGGAAACCCAGCTGCCTTTCTGGAGGGACAGGTTGGTACCTGCCATACCTCGGGGAGAGGGGGAGAGAAAGAGTGCTAATTGCTCAGCGCGCCGGAGAGCTGCTCTGGCCTGTAATTAGATGAATTAGTGGAACAATGACCCAATTTCCCTCGGTTTTTGGATTGCTGCAAACAACCCTGAGATTGCTGCCTCCCTCTGTCCCATTCTCCTCCCCATCTCCTCCTCTCCCATCCCCTGCTGCTCTACTGCATCTTCCCTCCTCCTCCTCCTCACCCAGCAACTGGGGAACAAACCTGGATGGGAGAGGGTTCTGCCAGCATCCCTAAGGCACAACATCCGTGTTCCCAGAAGTAGGTACAGGGGCCCTGAGTGTTTCCTCTGCTGGACTCTGTATGCACCAGCCCCCTCCTGCCCCAATTTGTTTTCTGGATATGGGCTTGAAAAAAAAAATCTTTGTGTTTTAAAAGAAAACCTCTGGAATCGTTCCTTTGCCTGGCAGTTGCCTTCCAAGGTCATCAAACTTTCATTACTATAGATTTTTGAATGTATGTGAGGTTCTCAGCTCCTTCTCAGCAATCCCAGAGGTGGGACTCTAAAGGAGCTCCATGTGTGGAAAAAGCCAGAGCAGCTAATGGCTGGAGGTGCTGCCAGGGGAACATGGGTTGACCATCAGGGGAGTGACCTGCATTTCTAGGGCACCATCTCTGGTCCATGTGGACCTGCCTGGAAGGGAGGTTAATCCCATGCAGTCAGGATGAGCATGATGTTGGCAATGTGGAGACCCCAAAGTGCGGTTGCATGGCATGGGTGATATGGGGCTATCCCCAGCCATCCTGGCATATAGGGGGCATCATTGAAGGGCTGCTGGAGCTGAGGGGGCCCCTGAATGTCTTTGACTCATCACAGTGACCCATAGGCTTTGGTACTAGTATCAAATGGGTCTCACTGGCACATGGGTCTTTGGGAGGTGTTGGATCTCTGTACCTGCCCAGATGCATGGTCTTCCTCATGGCTTCCCCCAGCCTAGCATGAGAGCATGGCTTTTGGCACTGAGGTGGCCAAGTGCTTTGCCTGGGGTAACTCTTCTCTCTCCCTGTCTGCCCGCAGCATCCTCGCCACCGCTGGGACACACTTCAACACCCACGTGGACCTGCGGACACTGCGGGCCGTGCGCGTGCTCAGACCTCTGAAGCTCGTCTCGGGCATTCCCAGTAAGTTGGATGCTCTTGGTCCTCCTCCCAGGGTGTCTGCGTTTGTCCTTCAAAGTGAGAGGGGTCCTTGTGCCACCTTGGAGGGTGAATTCAGGGCAGAGGGGACAAACCTCCTGATGTAGTGGGAAGTCCAGGATGGCAGGGTTTGGTGTCCCTGGGTGGCATTGCCCCTTGCCCAGCCCTCTCTGTGCTGGCACAAGGCTGGGCTTGGCAGGGCCCACTGGCAGCTCTGCCTCCCCGGCCAGAAGGCAGTGGGTGGATCCTTTCAGGACTGGGGTTTATTCAGGGGAGATTTCTTTTTTTTTTTTTTGTTGCAAGATTTCATCTGTTGGCACAGGGATAAATAAAGAAACTAGGCTACTGCTGGCTCCAGTCTTCCCATCCCTCCTGCCCTGGGCACCAGCAGGGTGATGTGCTGGATCTATGCCCAATGGGCAGTGAGGAGGATGGAGCTGCACTAGTCGTGTCCCACCAAGTCCAGGTGGGACAAGGACGGGCAGGACACTACAGTGGAGACCAGCTCCAGAAACAGCCCCTCCTGTAGCCTTGCCCTGCAGCCTGGCCCTCCTTCCCCTGGGATGGTGCTTTCCTCCATGGTCCTCCTGCCCAAAGGTATCCTCCAGGCCATGCTGGCCTCTTGCATCTCTCTAAGGATAATTGTCCATCCTCTCTGCTCATTGTCCTCTTCATGTTGCCAAATGTGAGATGGATGTGCTTCGGGTAGGGGATTTGAATCACTGTTCTGAGCTCTGCTCTTTCTTTCCTCTCCCAGGCTTGCAGATTGTCCTGAAATCCATCATGAAGGCCATGGTGCCTCTTCTCCAGATTGGCTTGCTGCTCTTTTTTGCTATCCTCATGTTTGCCATCATCGGCCTGGAGTTCTACAGCGGGAAGCTGCACCGAGCCTGCTACACAAACAATTCAGGTGGGAAGAAGGGCTCTGCACCCACTTTGCATCCCGTGGGTGGAGAAAAGTTGGGATGAGCTGTTTCCTATCTCTCCCTTACTTCTGCCTCCTTTGGCTCTCTGCTGTGTGCTCACAGGTGAACTAGAGGAACTGGACCCTCCCCATCCATGCGGGGTGCAGGGGTGCCCCCCGGGCTACGAGTGCCGGGAGTGGATTGGTCCCAACGACGGGATCACACAGTTCGACAACATCCTCTTTGCTGTGTTGACTGTCTTCCAGTGCATCACCATGGAAGGGTGGACCACAGTCCTGTACAATGTGAGTAGTGCTGCTCTGGGGTCTCTTTGGGCAACTGGGCGTGGGGGTGGGTAGCTGGAGACTGTTTCTGTGTGCTGCAAACTCCTAAGATCCTTAGTTTCCTTTGTGAGGGGAATGGAATTGGTCCTTCCCATTTGGGCAGGAGATGTGAGATAGAGGCATATGAAACATTCCTCCAGACAAAGGGAGCTCTAATGGCTTGGTCTCCATCTCTCGGTCGTGCAGCCAATTGTAGAAAGCAAACCCTTGTGAACATGGGCTGCAACCATCGTCCTGCTTGAGGGCTGTCCCTGAGGAGGCATCTTTCCTTCCCTCTTCCTCCTGTGCTCCCTAGGGCAGCTCTGTGATAATGGACATGTTTTTTAGGCACTGCATATCTGCTCTCCTTGTACACCAGGCAGCAGATGTGCCTGCATCCCCATGGTCGCCTGGGAAAGCCCTCGATCCAGGCTTGGACCCCTGCCTTGGGGCAGGGCCAGTATTTCAGTGTCTGACAGGGAGCTGGGATCTTTGATGTTTGTGCTGAGGGAGCAGGGAATGGCTGGGCTGGATTCCTGTGGTTTGCAGCTTCTGGTGCCCAAACCCCGGAGAGAAACTTGGGGGCAAAGCTGGAAGCAGGAAAGAAAGCTACAGGCGATCACAAAGTGCAGCATTGCTGTGGGCGACTGGCCGTATAAGTATGTTTGAGTTTGTGGGCTTGAAGCAACCGTGCCTGTTCTGTTCCCAGCCTAATTTCAGCATCAATTTTGGCGTCATTGCACCGGGAATGTTTTTATACCCTGGTTCCCATAACGCCCGGAGTTTTGCAGAGTGGCATTGCTCTGCGGGAGGCAAATTGGATGGCATGTGGTGGGGGAAACATGGTTTGGTGGTGACTCTGTCATCAAAGGCTGTTGTTTAACCTCAGGCCAAGATACCAGGCTGCCAGTGTGGGGACACCTCCTCCCACTTGGTCCATCACAGGGGTGCAGTATGGTGTGTGTGGACAGCTGGATTGTGAAACCTAGACTGGAGTAGAAAGTGGAGAGTTCATGACAAGAGCCTGGCCTTACCATGAGGATTTGGTTTTCCTCTGCCTAAAGGAGATGGCAGTGTCGGGATCTCGCTGCTTCAATGGGGGAATTAAGCAGGATTGAACCACCTGAGTGTTCAGACCAAAAAAAGTCGATTTCTTGTCTGCTTCTGTTGTGTCAATGGGATTACAGACTTAACTACAGCACCTATTGCCCAGGCATAATTGAGAAGAGCAGGGAAGGTGATCTTCCAGTGCCCTGGGCAGCTGCTGCCTGCTCCCACTGCTGTACACAGCCTGTGTGTGCCTGTGGCTGGTGCCAGAAACCTGCCCTGCACCTTGTTCTTGTATTAACAGCTGTCTCTCTGCAAAACTGCTTCCATCGGTGCTCCCCATGTCTCCTCCTTCCCATCCTTTGGTGCCTGCAGCAATTAGCAGCAGTGCTCCTTGTGCTGGAGCCCAGGTGGCTGTGTGCGAGGAGATTGTGAACTACACAGACAGGCAATTTACGGTCTGATCAACTTTGAGGGTTTGTTTGAGTAAGTCTGGTCTCCTGTTGCTTGGGGTGTCCTTGCTGGGAAGGCTGCATTCAGTTTCTGGGATTTGCTGATTCATCAGCTGGGTCTTGCAGGAGGGTTAGGATGGGAGTTGCTGCTGGGAGCACTGAAAACTCTGCTCCACGGGACCTAGCCTACAGGATTCCCCATGACAGCTAATAAATTGGGGTCTCTCTGAGGCCCCCGGGGCAGCCACAGCCCTTGCATCCAAGTAACCTTCCCAGCACCAGTTGCAGTGCTGAGCAAACACGCTCTGTCACTGTGTTCCTGATGGCTGGGAGCATAAATAAGCTGCCTGCCTTTCCCGCTCCTCAGCAAAGAACCAGTTATTATTGACCTATAATGGAAAGGATGAGGGACCTTTTTGACTTATAATTGAATGAGGATTTGGGCCTCAGTATGGTAAAAAGCTGCTGATTCACTTTGGGGGGTGGCAAGAGATGATGTTCCTGGCACTGCCAAGCTGTACCTCCTGCCCTTCCTGGGGATAGAGGTTGTCTCTCAAGGTTCCTCAAGGTGCAGAGGTTACAGGTGCTCAGTCCTTTGGGTGTCTGGAGAAAGAAAAATGGATTCCTGCCCTTTTTCTTATGAAAAATGAGCGATGGCCTTGGGGGGATGCGGTCCCTGGGGGATGCAGGAGGAGGGCTGGGAAGCCACAGGGGTGCCCTGCCATCACTTTTGTCACTTGGAGCAGCAAACCAGAGTAGGTTCCTGCTGCCAACCAGCATGGACCTTGCCCAGCACGTGCCCCAGGTTTGGGGGCCTCGGTGGGGGACTCTACTTTCCCACTGGGATAAAGCAGTGGGAGGCTGCGTCCTTGCGGATTAACACTGCAGGGGAGAGTGAGATGGCAGGAAAACCACTTTAGCAACCTCTCACAGAAATTGCTTACTATAGTATTCCCCTGTGTAACTGTATCATGATTTTAAGATCCATTTTTCCACAATTTTACCGGGTCTAGAAGCGTAGCTCCCGGAATTTGTAGACAGCATCACAAGAAGCTAATCAGCCCTGTGGTACTTTCCACGTGTGCTATTTCATCTTTGTGTTTGCTTTTTGCCTTCTTTTCATCAGCCTTGCCTCTTTAAAGGTAGAAATCACAGTATGGGTTAAAAATAAAAGAAAAAGCCTCAAATTGTGGGGTGTTACAGCTTTTCCAGCTCCCATCCCTGGGAGCCTGGGGGACTTTGATTTCTTTTAGAGGGGAGTTCTGGCTTTGTGGCTGCCTGTGGTCTGAAATAGGGACTAAGGAGTATTTGGCTTTTCTTCTTATACTGGAGCAGATGCCCCTTCCCTGAGCTGGCTTGAGACCAAACCTGATTTCTGTAGGGACCAGAGGGAAATAGAGTGCTGGCAAAGAGGCTCACTGTCCTACTTCTCTGCCTCTGCAGCCGTGCTGGCATGGGGCAGGGGCTGGGTTGCAGTTTTGTCATTAAATGGTGATGCTGGGGGCTGTGAGAGGGATGGTGGGGCTGATGAGGGGCTGCCAGTGTGTGCCGTGGGGCTGGCCAGACATGGCACAGGCACCTGGTGATGCTGGTGCTTTCGAGTGCTGAGCCTGGCTCCCATGGTCCCAGAGAGCAAACTGGATAGAAGTTTGGAATTGATACTTACTCCAGAATGCCACCTCAGGAGGCTGTATTTTTTCACTCCAATTATTTGTTTGCTTTCCTGTTTGGAATTGCTCAGCTGTTGTGCTTGCAGGTAGCGAGGAGGAGCCTGGCTTGATGGGATCTGCCACTCTCCTTTTCCTCCCCCACGCTGCCAGGAACTGAGATTGGAAGAAAAACACCCGTGGCAAGGATGTGCTGGGGCTGCGGGCAGGTGGGCTCTGCAGGGAGAAGGGACAGCCCTGCCAGGCTTGTGTGCTCCTTTGTCCAGAGCACTGTTCTCTGCTCCCCGGTCATACCAGTTCTGGGGACCACAGCCCCTGGTTGGGATTTAGTGTTTGGACAACCAGCAACACAAGTGCGTGGAGAAAGCTGGTATTTATAGCTGTGTGAGCAATGCCAGCGTGGAGAGATGCAGGCAGGGGATCCAGGGCTCTCTGTTCCTCCTAGAGCAGGTCTGGAGCACAAGTCTGATAAAGAGCAGCCTGGAGAAAAGGAGGCTCTAGAGGACCTTCTCTCTCTCTACAACTCCCTGACAGGAGGGTGCAGCCAGGTGGGAGTCGGGCTCTTCTGCCAGGTAACAAGTGACAGGATGAGAAGAAATGGTTTCAAGTTCAGCCAGGGGAGGTTTAGATTGTGTATTAGGAAAAATTACTTCTTCAAAAGTGTTGTCAAGCGTTGCAACAGACTGCCCAGGGAAGTGGTGGAGTCACCTTCTCTGGAGGGATATGAAAGACATGTGGACATGGCTCCTGGGGACATGGTTTAGTGGTGAACACGGCATGCTGGGTCAGTGGCTGGACTCAATGATCTTAGAGGGCTTTTGCAAACTAAACAGTTCTGTGATTTTATGATTCCTGATGCATGTTTCCCTGCATGGATCTGGCTGTCAGCTTGAACTCCTCCTCCTCTTGTGGCACTAGGGATTGGGACCATAGGGAAGCACAAGGGTGAAACTGTATAGGGAGCCCTAGGAGATTCCAGGGCTGAGTTTTGGGAGCCTTTTGGGTGCAGCAGGAGGAGAGTGTTTACTGGGGGAAAGAACATCAAGTCCATGGCAGCTTCCAAGACACCTACCAAAATGCAGTGGTGGTGGGCAGAGGTGTAGGTCTTGTGTCCCCCTGCAGAGCTGAACAGCTGCTGCAGTGAGCCAGGCAGCTGCAGAAGTGCTGGTTAGGTGTGAAGTGTGTGCAGAGAGAGCAGCTGAAACGCTGCAAGAGTGGCTGTGAAACAGGAGCTGCTGCAAGGATGGGGGTTTGCAGCAAGTGTGACTCAACCACCACGTGCCTCCAGCACGCTGGAGGTGCTGGGGCCAGGAGGGTGTGAGGGGAGGACATCCCAGTGTTTGGGATCTCGTCTACCAGTAGGGTGCAAAAGGGTTTTCATGAATCTCACCACGTAGAAAAGTTGGGGTTTTGTGCTGCCAGGGAAAGGGCTGGTTTTGTGTGTGAAGCACCAAACCTGAGACCGCAGAATCACAGAACCATTTACATTGGAAGGGGCCTTTTAAGGATCTTCTAGTTCAACCCCCTGCCATGGGCAGGGGCACCTTCCGCTAGACCATGTTGCTCAGAACCCAGTCCAACCTGGCCTTGAACACTTTCAGGGATCCAGGGGCAGCCTCAGCTTCTCTGGGAAACCGATGCCAGGGCCTCACCACCCACATTCTTCCTAATAACTCATTTAAATCAACCCTCCTTTGGTTTAAAACTGCTACCCCTTGTCCTATCACAACAGGCCCTGCTTAAAATGCTTGTCCCCATTTTCCTTACAAGCCCCCTTTAAGTACTGAAGATCTTCTGAGATCTGCTGGAGTCTGCTTTTCAAATGTGGTGACATATCCATCCTTTTTGAAACAGGGACTGTTCCCGCAGCCCTGATTTGGGGTGCTGGGAAAGGGAGATGTGTTACATCACTGGCCATGCTGGAGCATATGGATCAGAGCTGGGAGCAGGGCTTGACTTTGCACTTGTCAAACTCTGGGGGAGGTCAGAGGAGGAATCTCTTGCAAAACAGTTGATTTTCCGTGTGTGTGTGTTCAAAATTGCTCACTGCATCTTGGCATAAGCTCCTGGTTTGTCACAGTTGCCCCTTGGGATGCTCAGAACTCAGCTGCTCTCCCTGAAGCACCTTTGTGTGAACAGTGTGAGTGGGACCTGAGCATCGTGCAGGTCTCTGGGTGGGTTCCTCCTCTTGCCTTTCAGAGTGAGGGTAGTGCCTGGCTTTCCGTGGAGCAGCAAGGAGGCAGCAAAATGAATGACCTCACCAGAGAGGATTTTCCTCTTTTTGGGATTTGCTCAGACCTGACACAGGCTGGGAAACCTGAGCCCCAGTGCTTCCAGGAGCTGTTGCAGTTCCTCTGGACATTGATGTCTGTTTCCTGGGGTCCCTGGCCCCAGGGCAAGAGCTGCAGCAGTGCCAAACGTGCAAAGGCAGTCTGCAGTGAGGGTTTGTGATGCAAAGATCCCCAAAAGAGCACCTGTTCTGACACCCTGGGATGGCAGAGCACAGGAGGAGCTCAGTAGGGCAGTGATCCCACACCTGGGGGCTGAGCCTGCCCTGCTGCTTCTTTGGGAGTGTGATGGATAGCCGTGGCTCTCAGGAAGGAGCAGTACAGGCTGGAGATGATCTCTGGGGAGAGGAGGAGGAGGAGAGAAAGAGGTTGGAGACCGGGGGAGGTGGGAGGGATGGCAAAAGAGGGAAACCACTTGGCTTTTTAGCCCTCTGTGCCCTGAGACGGCGCCGGGCTCTCAAGCCTGGAACGGTTGCAAAGGGAACAGGAGTCCCTTCTTATGTGTTTTAAATTAAAACACAACGCACACAAAATATCCTGTCGGGGAGGTATGAAAATTTAATCAGCACCCAGAGCTCTGAGCAGCTCGGTAGCGAGCACAGACCGTAATGCCTCTGCAGCTATTCCTGGCGGCTCCCGGCCGTGCGGGCGCAGCGGGATGGGCTCTGTGCTGGGGGGAACAGGGGCTGCCAAAAAGTCCCCCGCACTTGTGGCACCACAGGACAGAGCCCCTTCCTCCTCCCTCCTCCAAAACCTTAAACACTGAGTGCTTTTTAAGCATGATGAAGTTAAAGAGGAATTAAGAGAGGAGACATCAAATTCCACCTCGAAGGTTCGAACCTTTCCTTAACTTAACAAAGTGAGCTGTTTTTCCCCAAATGGCTTCAGTCGGTGCCCGTGTTGCCAGCCGTGGGTGCTGGAGCTCATCCCTGCCAGGCACATGTGCAGCAGCCAGCCTGCTCTCCCCTCTCCTCCCTTTGGAAAACACGTCTCTTTCTCCGCACTCAGCAAAGCCAGACCCTCGCCAGCTTGCCAAATGTTCCTGACTTTTTTTTTCTTTTTTTTTTTTTTTTTTTTTTATATCCCCCTTTTCCCTCTGTGTGTGTGTGTGTGTGTGTGTATGTGCTGAAATGACACAGCAAGAAACAAACTGTGTCTGCTGGATCCCAGCTTTCAGGCATGTTCTATCAAAAGCTCCCTGCCCACACCCTGCTCCCTGCCCGCGCAGGAAAGTCTCAATCCTGGCAGCACTGGAGGAGCCAAGGGGCTGGTGGAAGCACCAATGCTCCACCATGGATGCTCTGGCACTCCTCCACAGCTCCAGGCTCAAGGATGGGAGTTTGCTGGGTGTTTCTGTGCTGCCTGGTCCCCCACTGCTCATCTTTTTTAAGCCCAGGACTTGTAACTCCATTAGCAGGTTTGGTGCTGGAAATTGTGTTGGTGAGGTGTTGGAAAGCTGTTTTCATGGTTCTTGGTGAATGTGCTGCTGTTCATCAGGGTTGGGTTATGGGGTTCCATGAGTGAGCTTGTGCATGGGTCTGTTGCCCCAGAGCCTCATAGCTGGGGATGTTCCTGCATCTAGGAATGTCATACAATGGTGAAAATCGTATTTTGGAACAATACATCATGGGGTCTGAACTGCCTCTCTGGGCTTGAAGTGTGCCCAGAACAATGCAGGGATCCAGGGTGGAAATAACCAAGCCCTATGGGAAAACAGCCCCAAAGCTGATCCTATGGAAGCCATGCCCTGCTGCAGCATCCAGAGTCTGGGCCCAGCTGGAGAGGCAGTGGCGCTGGCATGTGGATCTGCACTGGCACTGCCTTAGCTAAGGGTGGGGTCTAATGAAGGCTGTGAAGCTTTGCAAATGCTCCATCAGAAGAAGTTCATGGTGCCTGTGGGGCACTTAGAAGGCTGCTGTGGAAGGTGCAGGAGGAGTCTGGGCAGGGGAAGGTGGGGATTTGGAAGCAAAAGTGAGGGTGGGTGAGGGACCATAGTGAGGGATGACTGTGGGGAGAGGCAGAGGAGGAGGCAATCATGGGGAACAGGGTTTGGAGATCTATACTGGGGCATCTGGGTGCAATTTCTTGGTGGGCTGGTGAGAACAGAACCAAAATTGGTCTTCATGCCTATTTCAAATATTTTGAACGCTTGATTTTTAGTAATGCTTTCAGCAGTGCATTTTCTGCATTCCATTTAGGAAAGAGAAAAATGAAATATGTTGTGGGTTTTTTCCTGTTTCCCTACTCCCTCCCCGCATGTGCACAGACAAAAGCACGCCCACATGCTGTGGGCTGTGCTGAGTTTTTTGTCCCCCACTGCCAGGACTCCTGCCTGCCCTGGGCACCCCAGAGCATCCCAGGGCTGTTGCAAGTGCAGGGAATGGGACAGGAGGTGCCCACCCTGACTGGAGACCCCAGTATGTGGCCCTGCCATGGGTCAGTCCTGGCCTTGCAGAGGAAATGTACCAATTTCCTCATTAACCTGATTTGGAAAAGCAAAGCATTTCCATTCAGATCTTGTCCAGTGCTGGGGTCGCTGATGGATCCCAGGCAGGGCTGGCAGGGAGTGAAGCATGGCCCTGCATGCAGGAGATTAAATTACCACTATTAAAGGGAAGAAAGAGATCTGTTACTGTACTGGGGAGAGCAGCATTGGGTGTCAAGGTCTGGAAGGAATTGGTTAGGCTGGGGAATCCATTGTAAGGTATTTTTTTAGTTATTTTTCTCCCTTTTTTTGCTGGGATATGGAGATTTTGGGGCTGTTCCTGCTGACCTGTGTGTGTTTCTCAGCTGGATGCAGCTGCTGTTTGCTGTGGAGCTGATGCTGGGGCGATGCCATTAACCGTGGCAGGGGCATGGTGGGTGTCACCACCAGACAAAGACCATCAGGACTTGCCTAGCTATGGATTTGCAGTACAAATCATGGAACCTGTGATGGTTTTGCACCTGCTGTCCCACTCTGCAAGCACCTGAGAAGGGCAGGTGAAGGAGACACAATGACCAGGGCAAAACCCCTTGAGATCATGTCTTTCCCCATCATACCCTCTCACTAGGATTGCAACCAATGTGGTCTGACAGACCCTACCTGCCCAGTCATGGTGGTTGGGACAATTTAGTCACCCTATCCCTGCCCTGCAGTGCAGGCAGAACTGCAGATCCCCGTGGGAGCTCTCCATGGCCTGGGAGATCCCTGGTAAAGGACAGCCATGAGAACAGAATGGTGCCACCCATGCTGCTGGAGGTCCTGTCGATTCCCCTCAACTTCCCCATAGCTGCTGTATCTCCTGAGCACACCACAGCCACTCCATGCAGTAGTGAACATGCATTACCCCAGTCTAATCATGTGCCATTCCAGTCCAGATTCAAACAGAAACCAAAGAAGCTCTTTCCTGATGCAGATAGATTTTGAGAGGGGACCTGACCATGTTCAGGGCATCATTGTGGGCTGCTGGTGTTGGCCAAGCTGGGTGTGAAGGTCTCCAGGATGCATCTGCTGGGAAGGGGTAGAAAGCTTCCCTGCTCCCCAGGGAAAGCCTCAAGTGGGAGCCCAACCCTTTACGAGACACTGGAGGATCAGTGAAGATGGATCTTGATAGGAGCAAGGGGAACAATTATAACTGAAAGAGAATAGATTTCCATTATATATCAGGAAGAAATTCTTCCCTGTGAGGATGGTGAGATCCTGGCCCAGAGAAGCTGTGGCTGCCCCATCCCTGGAAGCGTTCAAGGCCAAGCTGAACAGGGCTTGGGCAACCTCATCTAGTAGAACATGTCTCTGCCTACGGCAGGGAGGTTGGAACAAAGTGTTTTTTAATGTTCTTTCTGTCCAAAATGTTATAGGATTCTATAATCTCTGTGTAAAGGAAATCCAGTGACTCCCTGTGTCCTGCTGCTCTCCAAATGAGCTGGGTGCCCACAGCCTTGGACCTCAGTTCCCCTCCCTGTGCTGGTGGGCAATGAGTGGCCACTAAAGCACCCTGCACAGACAGAACATGCTCTCTGTTTATTTTTATCTAGGAGAGACAGAGGGGTTTATTAAGGTGTTTTTTTTTTTCCCCTCTCCTTTCCCCTATAGCAAAGAAATCCTGAAGTTTCCCATGCGCCGCAGCCTGAGGGAGGGTACGTGTGGGCTGCACGCTTGTGCTTTGCATTTGACTTGAGTATATATTTAGATTTCTGGCCCCCTGAGTGAGACCTGCTTTTGCAGCTCCCTGCGCCTTTTCCTGTCCTTTGGAAAAAAAATCCCCAACACAACAACACAAGAGTTGCCTAAAGAAATAACCCTGTGCTCGGGGGTTGAGAAGCAGAGGCAGGTGGGGGTTCCTGCTCTGGGTGGGGGTCCACCGGGCTGGCTCCATTCCCCCAGGAGAGTCCTGCTCCCACAGCCTGGTGGTGTCATTTATAGGCTCAGAGGGTTTTGCTGGCAACAGGATGGGTTGTGCCAAGATGTGAGGGGTGTGGTTAAGCTCTGGCTGGCAGTCTCCATCAATGCCTTGGCAAGGGAAACACCCTTGGGTGTTGTGGTCCCTTGGGGAAGAAGCTGTGGCTCTTTAGTCTTCATTGACAGGCTCATACTGGTTGTGTTGGTGTCTCAGGTGTGCTTGGAGGCAGCAAAAAGTGTTTCTTGGTCTGGTGGCCACAGGAGAGTTGGCAGGGTGGGTTTTATTTAAGCGGGGTTTGATTTAGGCTGGAGGAGTGCATAATGAGAAGGTGATTGCCTTAAAGGGAAGGGACAAAACAGCAAAGATCAGGCAGATCTCCTACTTCCCAAAGGGTTTGTGTGAGTGCTGGGACATGACCAGAGAGCCAGGACAGGAACCAGGAGTTTCTTCATTAAAGGAGTTATAGCACTGGTGTAATTTGGGGATTAAACTTCCTGTGTCTGCCCTGAATCCTGCACATGACTGCCTCGTGGTTGCCTTCAGCAGAGGGGGAAAAAAAAACCTGTGGGAAGACACAGTGGGCCAAGGTGAGGAGCCACTACCTACAGAGGGATATTAAGAACAAATGATGCCCCAAAGGAATGGGAAAAGGGGCTTCTCAGTCAAGGCATCTACATCTTGGTGCCAAAAGTAATTGGGAAGTGCCATGAGAGCCACCAAAGGTCACGTTGACACAGACCTCATGGAGGATGCTCAAAGAAGCAGTGAGGGGTTCCCCACCTCTGCAGATGCAAGCAAGGCACAGAGAAATGACATCTGGGGACATCTTACCATGGATGGATATTTCACCCCAGCTTTTGGTCAACACAAAGCAACAAAAGGTTGGATAGTGGGACCAAGGACACAGTCATGAGTGCAGCCAGTGTGGAAACCAAACACTGAGACCATGGCACCCATCAGCTGGGCCCTCAGGATGGCTCCCCCACCATGCTTGGAGGGAGCTGGCACATGAAATGGCAGGTCTGGTAACAAGTATTTTTAACAACTCCATCGAGTTGGGGGAGGCACCATCTGACTGGAGAATAGCGAATGCAATGCCTATATTTAAAAGCGGGGGGAGGAGGGGAAGAAAAGTAAGGCAAGCAGGAATAGGACTGTAAGCCTGACCTCGATTGCGTGCCATTTCGGAACAGATTTGGAAGGCAAGGGAGGAAAATGAATCATGGGTTTGCCAAAGGTAGGTCACTCCGGGCTAACCTGGCATCAGAGGCCTGGAAATGTTGTAGAGCTGCTCTTTGTAGTAAAGCTTTTGCTATGGGAGAGTGTTAATGAAGCAGAGAAGATGGGAAGGGGACGAGGAGCTCTGTGAGGCCAGCAGGAAAGCAAGTAGTACTGGGGTGGTCGTGAGTGGTGTTGAGAGGATGTAGAGGATGTCAGCAACCAGTGCAGTACTTGGGGATGAGTCATGGGCTTTCCTGCTTCCAGCATCAACTGGCTTCCTGGAGGTGGAGGGACAGAGACTGCTACTCTGGGCTGGAGGCATTTGAGGGCTGGAGGAAGAGATGTGGGATGCAGTGAGAAATGGAAAGCCATGTGCTTGTTGAGGAGCAGCAAAGATATCTTCTTGGAGCTTAGGTCGTGCTGATTGGGAAGCAGCAGTGTGGAGGAGGAGGAGAGGATGAGCAGGTGACATCAGGGTGGCCATGAGGTGACTGCAGGGCAGCAGTGCCATGAAGGAGGAGAGAGGATTGCAGGCAGGAGGTCAAAACCTCTGCAGCATTGTGAAAGGATGGCATGGGACTCATCAAATCATTCAGTCAGATGTCCAGGCAAGATCGACTGAGCCTGGACTGGAGCAGGAAAGGGGCTACTAGATAAAATAGGATAGGAGAGCCAGTCATGCAAGAGAGAGCTGGAAGAACCTTGCCTTGGCTAGCAAAGCAGAGGCTGGAGATGGCCACGATTGCTGTCTATAAATAGATCAGGATGGGAAACAGGAAGGAAAAGAGATATTTCAGGCCAAGGCCAATGCTGGCAAAAGAATAGAGTGGTATATAAATGACCACAAATAAATTTAGGCTGAGAATTACAGCAGCCATTGGAGCATCTGCCTGAGGAGCCTTCCGGTGGGGATACCGAGTTTTTGGCAGTGTCTGAGCAGGTACTAGATGACAGTCTGGAGCTATTGCATCCAGACTGGGCATCACCAGCTCCTGGGCTTGTAGGCAGCTTTGGGATGTCCCCTGGGAAATTTTATTTTGGGATTGGGGAATCCCAGCAAAGCTGGCACTAACCAGGAGCACCCATGGGGTGCTAGGGACAGTACCATTCCTGGGGCTGCTGGCATCAGCCTGGGTGGCTGGGACCCTCCCTAAGCTCACTGTGGCTGGTAGTGTGTCCTCGAATGTGCGGGTCCATAGCCACAGCTCCCCTAGGAAAGCCTGTGTTTTTAGGGCAGGAGCCTGTTTCAAAGGTAAGCAATCCTGGCATGGGTGGCAGGTACCCAGTGGCATTTGGCAGGGAGATAAAGTGCTGCCAAGCTTGGGATGAGGGTTACACTATGCTTTGAAGACTGATGCCACAGCAAACGGTGCGATGCGCTTCTCCTCTTGCAGAGCCTCATCTCAGCTCCTGCACTGGCTGACCGAGAGACGTGGTGCCAATGACTCAGATGAAGATGAGGGCTTAATTAGCACAGGGAGAGGGGGGAAGAGAGAGAAAAGAGAAAGAGGCTTTCATTGCAACAAGATTGATACCAACTCCCCCAGACAGTCACGTTCTGCCGCATCACCCTCCAGCCCGGCGTCATGTGCACTGTGCCTGACACTGGAGGACAAATGGGGCCTGGGAAGTGGCTGCGAGGGACAGAGGGTCCCCGCTTTATTAAAACCCTTGGTGAATTAATGTCTGGAGGTATTGAACAGGGCTTGTCAGGAGCCTTTATAGATGTCGGGCTGTGCCCTGCGGTTGGAGCTCCCCTCTGATCTCAGCTCCTTGGGTTTGAGGTAACATTCCCAGGGTGGGAAGGTGTCTGCAGGGAATTAGCAACGAGGCCAGCAGCTAAATGCCCATTTGAAGGTTTCCCAGTGTGCATTAAAGGACAGCATCACCTGCCTCCTCTTTAGATACCAGCTTCCCTGCTCTTCAGGCACCTTATAAGCCTGTGCTCAGCAGGCACTGCTGCTGGAAGGCTACTTTTCCCCATCTCGGTGGGATGTGCAGGGGAGCACTGACTCAAGCTGCTGGAGGAAACATACTCAGGGTGGCCCCATCACCCTCAACACCCTGATTTTGGGCTGCAGGACCCTGCGCTTCTGACTATACCATTGCCTTACAGCTCCTGTGTCCTTGCAGGTGTGGGCAGATGAGGTGGAGGAAAGCAGTCCTGCCCAATGGGGGCTGGAGACTGTGGGGTGTATGACTGGGGCAGGATGCCCGGGGCATTAGGGCTCTGCTGGTGGGGAATTCTCTGCAGGGTGCCCACCAAGTCTTGGCAGGCATGGCCACATTACCCTGAGTAGCCCAGTGTGGTCAGCCTGGAGGGAGAATCACCACCATGCTGAAGCTCTGTCCAGTTGCTGGTATTGAAGGTAACATCACACATGTTTTTTTTTTCCCCTCCAGACCAATGATGCCTTAGGAGCCACCTGGAACTGGCTGTACTTCATCCCCCTCATCATCATTGGATCCTTCTTTGTCCTCAACCTTGTCCTGGGAGTGCTGTCAGGGTAAGAGAGATGTGGTCCTTCCCCTCCGGGCCATGTGTGCCACATATTTCTGAGCCCCAGGGTTGGCTCCTGGTACCACTGTGTCCCACAGGACCCCAGTAGCTGGTCCCTCCATCCCCCCTATGCCTGCCTGCTGCACAGCAAGGGATTGTCTCCTGGCTATGCTTGGCTCTCTCTCTCTCTCCCTGGGGAGATGGGAAAGGAGCAGCCTTGATGATGCTTTCTTGTTGTTTTGCCTGGCTCATGGTTTTGGTCATCTGTAAGAAATGGTCACTGGTGATCTGGCTGCTTGGGACCTGCCAGAGGGGAGAGACGTGTGGGGTCTTATGGAAATGTGCTTGAGTCCAGGATGGGTTTGTAGTGGTGTGTACATTTGCTGACTGATGGAATATAATGGGCATGTGTTGGGATGGACTTGGGCAGTGATGCAGGGCACCTCCACGCTGTGCAGGCTGTGACCAGGAGGGATGTGCCCAGCACAAGTGGGGGATGCACACTGGTGAGGGTTGGAGTCCCCAGGGGCACGTGGACAAGCCAAAGATGTAGGGACAATACAGCTGTCCCTGTTCTGCACTTCCCAGGGGAAAGGTTGTTTTAATCCAAGCCATTAAGCTGGGTTTGGAGAGAAAAAGTCTTCTTGTCTCCATGACAATGAACTGTGGTTGCATCAGCACATCCTCAACCACTGGCAGGGGTTGGTGCATGGGGAGAGCATGTCCTCTCCTGCACTGGGAAGTCGATGTGGGCTCTGCTCTTTCTGAAGCGGATAATTTTTTAGCTAATTGCTCATCATGGCAAAACCCAAAAGTTTTTGTAGCACTGGTTTGGCCATATGGAAAACCCTTAGATGAAGGGATCAAAGTAGAGAATGGCCCTGTTTTTTTTATTGTGAGTTCAAGTGTGATGGTCATAGCTTCAAGAGTTGCTGGAGTGACAGGTTGGGCTTCTTCAGGGTCTGTTGGTTTGAATTTCCCCAGATCTGATTCTGAGGTTTGATTGAGTCCAGGGGCTCTGGAGACAGGCCACAGAAAGGGCTTCATGTTGCCTTGAAGGGAGGGAATTCTTATGGGGAATAAAGATACCCAAGCAGTGTTTGGTGACTTTTGTATTTTTTTATGCCACATCCAGCTTGGGAATTTGAGCAAAATCCAACGCGTGTGGGAGCTGGAGCTTTTCTACAAAAACCTAACGAAGGAAGGTTAGGAAGCTCAGGGCTAGGTAGCTGAGAAAACCCCTTATTAGAATGTTGAATCCTGTCAGTGTAGCATGTCATGTGGACTCTGAGGCTTTTGATGCTGGTGAACACTTTGGGGACCCAACTAGGCAGCACCGCTCTGGCCTGCAAGCCAGACACTGGCCAGAGGATCAGAGGGGAATTAATAGGATATCTGGCCATGCCCATCTTGGTGCTTCCCTGCACCGGGGCTGCACAAAGCAGCTGTTTCTGTGCCTGCTGAATTGGATGCAGTTGTCTAGGGCTCTTCCCAGGCACTGGCTGGCATTTTGACTGTTTGTTTATTGCTAATAGGGTTTGTACTGGGGAAGGATGCAAGTGGGTGGGTGGCCTAATTGGCAATGGAGATGCTCTCGTGGCGTGCCAGATATCCAGGGAAAAGCAGGACTGCTCAGCTTCCTGGAGGGCTGAGCAAGGTGAGCGGAGGTGGCAAGCTGGGCTCTGCCACTCAAAGGCAAGGCCACCATGTGTGCTCTCCTGCCTGGACGTGGCCACATCCTCTGCAGCTCCATGGATGCAGTGCCTCAGTGGAGGTGAAGCACCCAGAGCTGCTGCTGGAGACACAGAGGGGTGGGACCTGAGGCGGGAAAAGGTACTTCTGCATGCAAACAATGAATGTCCTTGAGTGCAGTCAGAAGAGCTTCATTCCTTGCTCTGTTTGCTTAGTTTTTATTGTTTTTAACGCTCACTGCAATCCTCTTGTGCTGGAAGAGAGCACTTGGCTCTGCTGCAGGAGGGGAAGGGTGACCTTTCCATTGCCCAGCTCTGCGCTGGATGAACAGGCAGGCTCTGGATATCCTGGCATTCCCTGTGGCTGTGCTGAGCTGAGAGGAGAGGGTCACTTTGGGAATAAGCTATACCTCCACTCGAAGGAATTCCTTCCCTGGCATTACAGCACTGCCTTGGAGGGAGAGAGACTTTTTCCAGCTGGCTGAAATCACGGTCACTCAGTTAATGTGGGGCGCAGTGGTGACTGGTGAACCCTGGTAACCTGCGTGCAGAAATCTGGACCCATGTTGCTCGCAAAGTGAACCATCTGCATTGGTGAATAACAAGGTCTGCTTGGGATTTCCAGACTTCTCAAAGTTCATGCTCAGGAGCTGCTGCAGAGCTGCCTCTGCCCTCACCTCATCTTGGCAGGGGCTTTCTTTGGGGAAACAGTGAGACACCCGAGGTAGGTCCCAAATGTGAAGAGGCTGCAGGAGGACATTTGTGTGTTTAACTTGCCACCAGCAGAAGTTTGCTGGAGCCCAGATTTAGCAATCTTCTGGTTGCAATGAGCATCTCTCCCAACAGTCAGTTCCCCAACTGTTAAGCTGAGGCATGACCTCCGTGATGTAAACAGCCTGGATCCATCTGCTCCTTAAGCACAAAGTATGTGGGAGAGGGAAAGAAATCATCATACCAAGACTCCTCGATTTTTCTCCCTAAATACTAACAGGCACACATGCACTGGAATTGCATGCAATGCTATTAAGAGGAGATGGAGCTGCTCCAGGCAGGGGCTTGGAGCGCCAGTTCTTCTGTGGCTTTGGCATTTATTACTGTGTCTATTAACTTTCCCCCTCTGTGGGTACAATTACGGATCAATTAATTCTAACTGAAAGTAGGAAAGAAGAAAAAAAGCTTGGCCCTGTTCCTCTTTGAGAGCAGGTACGAAGCCCAAGGAGATGTGACTGCTCAGCTTTTAAAGCTACACAAGCTACTGAAATAATCCTAGCAGAAGAGTGAGCGAGGATGGAGCATCCATTGATATGCCCTGTTTTCTGCCATGTGGCAGCCGGTGGATTTGGGAAATTGGGAAGACGCTGAGACTCATATCAAGTACTACCTGATGCTGTCCTGTGGCCTGAGAAGTTGCACGTGCCCCGTGCTGGAGATTTGCAAGGACTTGTGCTCCCTTTTTTCCGGTGAAATTGTGGTTTTGTTTTGTTTTTCTTCTTCTCAGCTGTTTCTCATGTAAAACAATTTGAATACGTGTGTTTGGGTTGTGTCTCCAGATCAGCGGAGATCTGATGAGAGCTGTACTGTCCCATCCCTGCTGCCAGTGGCAGCAGTGCCACCCCAGAAGTGACCAGAGCTCACCACTGGTCCTGTCCTAGCCACTGCAGACACCCTGCCTGCTTTGCTTCTCCCAGCAAGAAGATGGTTTGTGTCTTGCTTGTCACTGGGAGCAAGAGAATGAAGAGTGAAGATAAAAAATAAGCCATTCTTGGAGTTGTAGCACTGAGGACTCATGCAGAGTTCCCAATACCAGATAGGCTGCATTTTGACTCCTTTCCATCTCTCTCTCCCCAGCCTCTGCAGAGAAAATCTGGTTTGCAATCACCCTCCTCCATTCATTGCAGCATCATCTTCCTGTTGAGGGCTGGTAGACTCTATTCTCCTATACAGTCTCATACTTTCAGCCTCTTTCTAGGATAACAAAACTGCTGTAATCACTGATATTCGTGGTCTGCAGCAATAGCTGAGTGGGTGCACAGCTGGAGGGGGTGCTGCCCAACCTGGGAAGGCATGGTCCTTTGGTCAGGCAGGAAGAAGACCTCTGGAAGCTGATGGCAGAGGAAGAAGTCAAGCACAGTGGCAAGAAAAATGAAATCCATCTGCCTTGTACCAAACAAGAGAGTAATTTAAATCCTCCTAATTGCTTCCACTCATCCTGGTGATGTTAAGTCTTTTCTCCCTTTAAGTCTTTTCTGCCCCCCACCCCCAGCTCTTGCACTAAGCCTTTGAAAGAAACGACTAATGTTATAATTAAAGGATCAATTTGGCAAGATTTCTTTGTCTTAAGATCTTTCTTTCAGGTTGGGTTAGCACTGTGTTCCCAGTCTCTGGAGAGTTTTCTTCAGTTCCTTCGGGAGCCTTCTGTACCATCTCTGAAATCTTTTCACTTTGCTTAATTTGAATTTTTTTCCCATCCAATTTGGAGGCATAACAAATGATGAATAAAATTAAGTTTTATAGCAATTAATAATAAGGGTATTGAGGGAACAAGTGTACATTTTCAATGGAGATGAGGTTCTTTTTGCTGGCTCTACACAAAAACCTGGTCCCCCATGCGTTCGAGCAGGATCAGATGGTTTGAAGTCAAAAATACTGGGAAGAGGATTAATATCTTGGAGGTAGGTGATTCATGGAGGGGAAGGTGGGGAGCCACATTGCCACAGTGCAGGAAGGCTTGTGTGGGGATCATGAGTTGATAGCAAGGTGTCAACAAACAAATTTCTTTGCTGAAAAGGTGGTCAGGCATTGGAACAGGCTGCTGGAGAAAGTGGTTCCAAAAATGTGTGTACATGGCACTTAGGGTCAGTTTAGTGGTGAACATGGTGATGGTGGGTTAATGGTTGGATCTGAGGATCTCAGAGGGTTTTTCCAACCTTAATGAATCTGTGGTGCTATGCCCAAGAAATACAGAGTTGGAAGCGTGAAAGCTTGGCAGCATCATGTTGTTTTTTTACTTCAATGGTTATCGGATCTCTAGATGTGGCTCAGATGAGATGTGAAATATCTGCACTCATTGTGTGTTTGAGGACTTGCTGGTTGAAACCATTTTTGAATGGAGGTGTGGGTGTGTTGAGAAGGGTGGGCTGTGATGCCTCCTGCCAGATCCCCCAGCACCACCACAGGCTGCATGTTGGTTGGACTAGGTTTGGTGAGAAATTTCCACGCTCGTCACTTTGTTCTGGGGAAGTTCTTTGTCATCAGTGTGGTATTTGAACATGAGTGAAGCAAAGGAGCCTCTGAGACCTTCATCTCTATTCAGCAGGCAGGTGGGCATCCATATTCAATAAGTGCCTCTCTGCTGTGCTCTGCTGTACCACCTCTTTGCAGAGGGCCTCCAAGCCCTATGCAAACAAGCTGCCTGACAAGTGATGCGCATGTCTGGTGTGCCGTATCCTCCAGTGTTACAGGGGAATAATGACTCCTCTTACAGCCAGCTGGACAAGATTAAAAAAAAAAAACGACAAAAAAAGATGATTCGGTGACCTTCCACTTTGATTTCTCCTGGCAAATTATTTGCCAGCATGTCTCAACCGCTTCAGAATTGCTCTTGTTCATGCCTCCTTGCAAATCTGCTCTGTGGACTGCCTGTGGTCTGCAGACTGGGTGAAAAAGCTCAGTTTTGATCCTCTTGACAAAGCACTCGGCAGATAGCTCTTGCTTGAAGATTGCTTCTGGAGTTGTTCGTTCCAGGTTGCTGTAATTTCTGTCATCCCTGTTGATGACAGCAATCGTGCAGCCATGGCTGCAGCTCTTTGATTCGGTGGATGGCTCTGGAGATACCCAGCTCCTCCATGAGCAGCTTCACCCTTTCAAGGGGGTGCTGGGCACTGCTGTTGGCTGAAGCAGACAGGACACCCCAAATGACTCCTGTTGAATTGTCCATTCTTCGTACATCATAGTCTGCTGTTTGTTTTGCAGCAGTGGAGTGGCATATCTGGTAGTTGCATTGCAGGTTTCACACCTGATGGCTGGTTCTGAATTCATTGTATCTGTGTGTTGAAGGCATCAATTAGAGTGCTTAGAAGCTCCTGGGAAGTTAACATGATGAAGTGTTGGAAATTGGTTGGTTTTTTTCTCCCATGTTGTAACTCACCTGCAGTACTGGCCATGCACCTTTCATCTGCAGATCACTGTTCCTTGCAAAGGGAGACTACAAAACTGCTCTCTGCTTAAAGAGGATAAAAACTGGAGCATAGGAGGGAAGGGGAGGAGTGACATTTTTCCAGCATTGCATGAGCCAGTGGGAGTGATTGCGAACAAAGCCCGGGGCTCTTGAAGCAGTGAAGCTGCGCCGCTTATGCCAGCCCTGCCTGATAAGAGTGAAATACAATCTAGAGCTTCCAACTCTGCTTCTGGCTGCTGGGGCTTCCAGACCCTCCACCACCCTTCTGCAGCATCCTTGCAGCATGGGCTGACCGTGCTGTTGCTGCATTTGGTGCATCATTGCAGACAGAGTTCTCTGGGCAATGGGGACAGTGATACAAACCTCAGTGCTGTTATCCTTGGAAAAATGTTGTAATTCAGAGTCTACAACTGGAGTGTTGGTGGCCCTCTTATCTGCTGGTGATGCCCTTGTTGATGCAGCCCAGCATCCTGTTGGCTTTCTTTGCTGCAGCATCACATTATTTGCTTATATTGAACTTGCCCACCAGCACCCACAGGTCCCTTTCCACTGAGCTGCTCCCCTGCTGGGTAAATCCCAGACTGTGCTTTCCTCCTGGATTGTGTTTTTTCATGTGCAAAGCCTTACACTTGTCCTTTTTGAATCAGAGTAATAGAATGGCCTGAATTTGGAAGGACCTTAAAGCTCATCTTGTTCCAGCCCCTCTGCCATGGACAGGGACACCCTCCACTATACCAGGTTGCTCAGAGCCCTTTCCAACCTGGCCTTAAACATTTCCAGGGATGGACCATCCACAACTTGTCTTCTTAAGGGTTTTTTTAGCCCACTCTTCCAGCCTATCTAAGTCTTCCTGCAGGATGGTTCTCTCTTCTAAAATGTCCACTTCCTCACTCAGTTTGTTATCATCAGCAAACTTGGCCTTGGAGAAATCCAGGTAGATAATCACAAGCTTTCTGCAAGGTGGAAGGTAGCCATCAGCATCTGCCTCTTCTTAAATGGGACAGTGATGTAATGGGTAATCTCAGGGCTGGTATCTCCCAGCTCCTTCTCGTTTTGCCATTCGATCTCACCAACAGCTTGTCAGCTTTTCGTTCCCCAGCTTGTGTGACTGCCAGCGCTCTATAAATGTGTCTCTTCAGCACTGTCAGCTGTGTGCTCTGCCTCTCGCTGCAGCTCTGCCACACCATGGGGAACACAGAACTCTCACCCAACTCCACAGGGATGATCAAAGCCAATGGCCACCACTGAAAGGCAAGACAAGGAATAGGATGTTTCTGTTTTCCTTCCTTTTTGTATTCTTTCTTTTCACCGGTTAGTGCTTCATAGAAGACTTTGTTGAGACAACCCAGCTACATTAAGGAGTCATAGGATGGTTTGGGTTGGAAGGGACCTTTAAAAGGTCATCTGGTCCAACCCACCTGCAATAAGCAGGGGCATCTTCAACTTACACCAGGTTGTTCAGAGCCCCATCCGGCCTGGCCTTGAATCTTCTCTGACTTCTGGCAGTTCAAGTGAACTTAAATCAAGGAATTATCCTTTGCCAAAAAACTTGTTGCCTCCTTCAAAGCAGACCTATGAAGCACATCTTCCTTCTGCAGAGGTTTCTGTACCTTTTGGGCACCTTGCCATCGGTTCAGTGCAATAATCCTGGTCTGCAGTGCCAGTTTTGCTGTGCCTGCTTGTCACTGTCTGTTTGAGTTGAAGCTCCAGGTTACAGACTGCACAGTCAGTTCAACACTCTTACTTCAGTTCCTTTACACCTCTTGGGTAAATACCATCTGATCCCCCTGGTTTGCAACTGTCTCAGCTGTGTTTTCCACACCGTCTGTTGTCAATTCTGTCCCATAACCTTCTCTGACACCCTCCTGGAGTCTTAGAGGCAGTTTTCCCTCAGATTGTGGTGCTCAAACCTGAAGTGGAGCCATGATCTGAGACCTGAAGAGAGTGGCAGAATTACCTGATGTCTTACAGATGGTTTTCCTTGTTATGCATCCCATTCTATTTGTTTTTTTCATAGCAGCATAGTACTTCTGCCTCACCTCAGCATGTGATCCAATATTTCTCTGCTTCCCATCCTATCCCTTCTGCTGCCATGTGTGGTTTTAAGATCTGTTTGGTAACTGGTTTGCTGGAGGAAACTTTAATGGTTGCAAAAGGTGATGAATTGATGAGTTTGAAGATAGTTGACTTGGAGGCCACAATATTGATATGACCAGCACTACATACCTGCTCTGGACTCAAAAAGTAGAGAAGTGAATTGTGATATCTGTGATATTCTTTTTTATTTACTGGTTTTTGATTGTTGGTTTTCTTGTGGTTGGATGAGGTTTTTTTTCTGTTTTCTCATGGTTTTTCAAAAAAGGTGACCCATTTTCAAGCTGGATTCCTCTGCTTGGGTGGTTCTGCCATTAAAACCAAACCTGGGCTCTCTAGTTCTTAGAGCAGAACACAACATTGTAGTAAAACCATCATTGCCCTGGTGTGGGGGAGGCTGTGGGGACATGGAGAGGAAGGTGGCTGAGCAGGGCAGTGTCCCTTAAGGTCTCCTACGGGGAGCATAGGTGCTCCCAGGCTGCATGGCTGTAGAAATGCCAAGGCTGTAGAGAACTTGCAGAGGAGGAGCAGCCCATCTGTGCTCCAATCACCCCGGCAGGCTGGGGGCATGGGGTGAGGATGGATGGTGTGCAAGAGGATAGATGGCACACACTTGCTCCCCAGATCCCATGATGCTCAGCATTCACCTCTAAAGCTCTCTGAGCACCTTTGGCTTCACAAGGCTGGGCAGGGAAGGGCTGCAATCACACAGAGTTGACACATGTGGAGCTCAGCCATCGTGGGTGGATGTTTTCCTGCTGGAGCCATCAGGATTTAGAGCCTGGAGACCCAGGTGGAACAGCAGACGTGTTGGTGGTGGAGACTTGCTATTTTGTTGGGGTCCTCTGAATCCCCTTGCACAGGGACCCCATGGGGCAGCAAGCCCTGGGCTCTTTGCAAGGCAAAAGTGGGCCATCCCTGGCCATGTAACCCAAACACACCAGGGGCAGAGCCCTTCGACAGGAGGCAGGAGGCTGCTCTCTTGGTGATGTGATGCTGCCCTGCCTGTGACTTGGAGCCTTCCCAAGCGGCTGTCAGTCACCATTGTTGGCCCTGTTCTCACTCACACACAGTATTATCTCTACCCGCTGCTGCAAATTGGCTCTGAGCAATCCTTGATCTGTCAGCATCGCCTACCCACTCTCAGATGTCACCAGCCCCCGCTGCTGCCCTGCTCGGTAACGTGTCTCTCTGAAATGTAATAATTCATTAAGTTGAGATTAACTTCTTTTTCCCCTCCCCTTTCTGCCACCCCTTCCTCCTTCTAATGGACAAAGGCAATTAAACTCCATTAGGGATCAAGTGTGTGGGAAGTGACTCCCTCAGTGATGCTGCTGCAGCTGCATGGACCTTGTCCCTGAATGTGTGTGGCATCAGCTTCCTGCAAATTAGTGCTCCGGGAGCAAATGGTTGGATAGAGGGGAAATGCTTGATGAGGGGATGCTGGAAAAGGTGCTCCCATTCCTTTCTTCAGGAAAAGGTGACTTGAGGCTCAGCTGGTCCTTCTGGCTGGCTTCCATTGTGGGCACATGATGATGGTTTCTATCACCGTGCAGCAAAAGGAGACACCACCCTCAGCAGAGGAGGAACTGGAAGACAGGGATGGGCAAGCAGGAGGCAGCAGAGGGTGGCCAGATTTCCAGCTGGGGGAAGCTTACCAAGTGTTCCCAGTTGCAGGCAAACTGAGAGAGCTGCGGTTGTTCAGTCTGGAGTGGAGAAGTCTCCCCAGAGCCCCTTCCAGTGCCTAAAGGGGCTACAAGAGAGCTGAAGAGGGATTTTGGACAAGGGCCTGGAGTGATAGAACAAGGGGGAATGGCTTCCCACTGAGAGAGGGCAGGATTAGATGGGATATTAGGAAGAAATTCTTCCCTGTGAGGATGGGGAGGCCCTGGCACAGGTTGCCCAGAGAAGTTGTGGCTGCCCCATCCCTGGAAGTGTCCAAGGCCAGGTTGGATGGGGCTTGGAGCAACCTGGTCTAGTAGAAGGTGTCTCTGCCCATGTCAGGGAACGAGATGGTCTTTAAGGTCCCTTCCAATCTAAATCATTTTATGGTTCTATATTGACAGGGTCTGGGCTGAGAAAAGTGCTGCCAAGGTGCTGGTTGACATGGGGTTATGGCCTGTAGGGCAGAGGTTCAGAACCAGAGGACCAAAGCAGGGAAAGACAGGCAACTTTCCCACTAACTTGGACTGCAAATGGCATCTTTTCATGTTTTGACATTTCAAATTTGCAAACAATGGCTGCTGAGGAATGATAGCACAGCCAAAATTCTCCTGCCCTTCTGCCTGATAAGGGCAAGGAGGGTTTTTGATATGGCATGCCCAAAACTAAAAGTGCATTTCACTGTTGGCTGTGGTAGGTCCTTCCTTCTCCCGTCTCCTCCCACCCTCCTTCCCTTCACTTAGGCTGCCTTTCTCTGCCTTGCCTTTTGTTCTCCCCCCCTTCCCTGCCCTGCACAGAAAGTCTCATTTCAGTCTGAAAGCCAGTGCTGGAGGGGGGAGAGTCATTTGATTCTTAATGGCAGAGCAGCAGGAAACTTCACCTTCCTGGGGTAGAATTAAAAATGCTTGAATTGTCTAGAGATCTTAAACAAGAGATGCGGGGAACATTCAGGGCTTTCTACACAAACACATGCACACACACACATGCAAAAGCCCACACAGCATCAAGGGTGTAATAGCTCAGCTGGGGTAATGCACTTGAACTCTCTCCACAGCAGACAGACCACTCCTTTAAGTTCTTTTGAATACATTTTATTTTTTGAGGCTTTAGGTTGCTGCTAGTCTCTGGGGAGAGAGATGTTCATCTTCCAGAGAGAACAGTGCCATTTGTTCTTTGTAATCATGCTTTCCTCAGAGCACCCTGGGATTGAGAGGGGGCTGAGGGCATGGGCTGGAGTTCTGTGGATTCTGGGACTTGAGGATGGGACAGGGAGCTGCAGCCAGCAGATTGTGACCCCCTGATGTTGTTTCGAGGAAGGAAGTGTGTGCTGGGGGGATGTCTGACGTGAGGGATGCTCCCTGTGTGCAAATGTGATCATCAGTGGAGGTGTAACTTGTGGGTCAAGGTGCCCCAGGTGTGTCCAAACGTGAGAGTGGGACCTCCCAGAAGCAGGTTTGGCCATGTCATCTTACATATAACCCCTGGTGTGGGTGGAGTTTGCCTGATTGCCACTCCCATGTTCCCTGCCAAATATTTCCATTTTTCTGTTTGTGTTCGATGTACTTTGCAAATGGGGGTGTCTTCACACAGCTATGGGCTGGGCTATAGGTGAAATCAGATGTCTTGCGTACTGAGGAGTGTGTTTATCTGTGTGCTTAGCAGTGCATGTGAGCACGTGGTTGCTACTGCCTCCATGCACCACATGTGTTAGAGGCTGCAGCAGGCATGGCGTTATTTCTGGTTTGACATTCCCTGGTCTGCACGGAGACCCTGTGTAGCTGCCTGACCTCCTGCCCACTGCAGAGCTGCCCCACGCTGTTGTCCTCTTCTGGGCTGGTCATCACACCCGGACAGTTCTTGTGAGACACTGAAATCCAGAGGAGGACAACAGGGATGTCTCAAGTCCTGGGAAAAGAGAGACTGGAAAGACAAGGGATTCAGAGGAGGAGGTAATGTCAGGGGACAGCACCTGCCCTCCTTCATCTCCTCACTGCCTCTTCCCAGTGGCTGTTTTTTATTGTCTGAAGGGGCACACAGAAGCTGAGTCAGTTCTGGAGTTGGGTGGTGCTGGGAGCATCCTCCCTGAATGGCAGCAGTTCCCAGCTGGCGCATGCAGGACTGGGCAGTCAAGCAGGGGTTTTGCTAATGTCCATCTATGTCCATCCCCTTTTCTACTCCCTGATCATTCACCCATCCTCTGGCCATGCTTTGGCTGGGGGTGGCTGTGCATCTCCCCAACAATCACCTTGGCAAACCCTTGGTCCCTGCCATCTTCATAGTTCCTCAGCCCCCTGCGCATCCTGCTGCCCCTCAGGCCTGCTCTCACCACTCCCTTCTGCCCTTCCTCAGGGAGTTTGCCAAAGAGCGTGAGCGAGTGGAGAACCGCCGAGCCTTCATGAAGCTGCGGCGCCAGCAGCAGATTGAGCGGGAGCTCAACGGATACCGGGCATGGATAGACAAAGCGGGTAAAGGCTGGGGGGCCAGGAGGGCTCTGGGGGGACAACAGGCACCACAGACTGCTGGCCTTGTGGGGTAGTGGGCGTGGAGAGGAATCCCTGAGCAACATCCAGTGCAACTCTGAAGTGGCTCAGGTGCTCACGTGGTGATGTTGGGTGAGCTCGGTGTGATGGTCCGGCCAGGCTGCAAACAAGGACATCACCAACTGCTGGTGAAAACTCTCGTTCTGTGGCATGAAACTGTCATATTCTGAACACAAGGCATGTTACATCTCCAGGGGAGGCTGTGAACAACACGGCTGTCAGCTTTGCTCTGTGATGGTTTCCTTTCTCTTGACGGTTGCTGGAGTCCCCTGCAGTGGTGGGCAGTGGGAAAATAGAGCAGTGAACAGTGAGACTGATTTTCCAGTTAAATCTCCTCCTGGAGCCATCTGAAGGGGATGCACTTACTGGTTCTGACCTCGGGGCTCCTGGGCCTGAGCAAGGGCTTGGGGTGGTGGAGGTTCCAGGCTTCCTGCTGACACCCAACCAAGTGTGACAGCCTGTGGGTGTTGGTTCCCAAACTGCCACAGTCCATGTCCTTGCTTGCTCCTCATGGGAATCAGGTCAGTGCTTTGAGCTCTGTGAAGGGAAGATTTACACTTTGATCTAGCATTCAGACTTGTAAAAGATGGGTATCTTGAAATGACCCTGAGCCCCAGACCTCAGCTTTGGCCCTGGGTTGGGTTATAGAGCCCCAGACAGGACTACGATGTTCAACTTCTTGGTGAGCTTAATGACAACAGAGGGAGAAGGGGTGATTACAAGTAATTTTTCTTTCTGACACAGTGTGTGGTGGCTGCCACTTGCCACCCTTGTAACCAATACGCGATAAGAGTTTGCAACCTAAAGCTAGCCTCTGGGCTGGGAAAAGTGCTAATATACAATGCAGTGATGTCTGATGGTGTCTTGTCTCCTGATGCTGAACTGTGTGTTTTGCATAGAGGAAGTCATGCTGGCTGAAGAGAACAAAAATTCTGGGACCTCAGCCTTAGAAGGTAAGACAAGCAATGCCCTTAAAATCTACTTGCTCTTCTTTCTGCCTGTCTGGTTGAGACCCTCCAGCTGTGATGGGAGGTCTGGGGATACCCCAGGGGGGTCTGCAGCCCAAGAGAGTGGTGTGGGGAGGTGGATTGACAGCTTAACCCCTGAAAGAACGTGGAGGCTGGAAGATGTCTGATCCCACACATGGAATGGCTTTGGACTAGGATCACCTGGATCTCTTCATCCTGTTATCAAACCTAAGTACTGATCACCAGGTCCTGGTGCAATGAGCTGGCTTCTGGCAGAGTTGGGGCACTGTCCAACACTCATTCCTCTTCCCTTCTCAGTGCTCAGGCGAGCCACCATCAAAAGGAACCGGACAGATGCCATGAACCGTGACTCGAGTGACGAGCACTGTGTTGATATCTCCTCTGTAGGCGAGCGGAGGCTGGCACAGAGAAGACCTCTTCACCCAACCTTGGGTCAGTGCAGTTTGCAGCTTGCTTTCCCAAAACCTCTGCCAGCTTCTTGAGTCACACCCATCCTGTGCAGTGTCACAGATCAGCCATCTCTGCTAGTTTGGCAGCAAAGGGGGAAAACCTCCTGCTGCCCCCTGTGACACATAAAAACCATCCGGATAAGTCATGTCCCATGAGAGCAACGTCCATAAGCCATCCATCCTGTCTCGTGTTGCAGGGAAGGTTGGAGCACCCACCTCTTTCTCTCACCTTGACTGCAGCACCTAACTTCTTATCCCCCCTCTTTCCCTTTAGGTAACCCCAACTCTGGTCTCAAAGGCGCCAGAATGGACAGTGCCTCCTACTTACGACACAAGGAGCGACTTCTGCGCATCTCCGTCCGCCACATGGTGAAATCCCAGGTGTTCTACTGGATTGTCCTGAGCCTGGTGGCTCTCAACACTGCCTGCGTGGCCATCGTCCATCACAACCAGCCAGCCTGGCTCACCCACTTCCTCTGTGAGTCCCTGGGCTTTGTGTAGGTGTGAGAGCTCTACCTGGGCAGGCAACACCTTCTTATCTCTAGTTGCTGGGAGCTGCAGCATATCCTCACTCCTTGTCTCAGGGCATGTGGAAATGAATCCCACCAGAATCATGCTGGTATGGAGACGGGTGGGAAATAACATGAATTACATTCACTGTTGATGACAAAGCTTTTTCCTTGGCCCTGTGGCCACTAAGGGCTGTCTTAGCCCTGTGAGCAAATGTGTAGGAGTTGTACTGGCCTCATGTCCTTCCTGTCCGATGTGTTTGTTAAGAGAGAGAGATAGACTATGGGTCTCAGTGGGGTTTGTCCTAAAACTGTGAACAGTGGTGATGGAAATCCTGCTGGAGATGCACCTTTGAATGCTCACAAACAATTGCTGAAAGGTGTGAATTTGCAGGAATGGGACTGGTCATGGAGTTAAAATTTTGGCTCAGAGCATGGCATAGGCATTCCAGACTTCCAGTTACTGGAGCATCCCTCAGCCTGTGGGCCGTGGTACAAGGTCAGGCCTTGGAGGTGCTACAACCATGCCTATTCTAGCATGGCCAAAGTACACAGCAGCATGGTCAGCCCCACGGCAGCCATGTGTTACTCTTGAGCTACTGCAGCAGGGACAGTGCTTCTTTCTCAGCTGTGTTATTTTTACTCACCTTGAAAATGTCCCCGTCAAACACTGGGTCTACCCAAATGTGCAATAGTGTGCTCAGGCCTGCCAGGATCCCAGCATGCTGAGGTGTTGTGCAGCAGCTGGTCATGGTGAGAAGCATCTTCTGGACAAGGTGAAGAGCCAGGCTCTTGCCTGCTAAACATTCGTGAAATAGCTGGAGAAGCTTTTCACTGGCTCTTGGCTGTTTGGCTTGGTTTCCCTGGCCAAGTTCCAGCCGTGCAACCATTTAAGTCCAGGTTGCTAATATTTCCCTACAGTGTCATGTGGTTGATGCCTTTGCAGACGCCTCAACCACTGTCAAATAATACTGAAGAGCTGCACTGCTCTGTGCTGGCCGTCTCTGGTTCTCTCACAACCCTGTAGCACTGGTGCATCTACCCTGAATGGTTAACAATTTAGCTCCTCACAGACAAGCTTCCCTCATCTCAGACCCTGAGAGCTTGGGGGTGCAGCATGGTCCTTGACTTGTCCCATCTCTGTGGTGTGCTGTATGGGTGGGTGCATGCAGGATGCTCCACACAGCTCAGTGTCCCAAGGGTAGCATGTTTGGGTTTTCTCTTTCAGACTATGCAGAGTTCCTGTTTCTTGGGCTCTTCCTTCTGGAGATGTCCTTAAAGATGTATGGGATGGGGCCACGTCTTTACTTCCATTCTTCCTTCAACTGCTTTGACTGTGGGGTAGGTGGCCCTGGAGCTTCTGTGGGTGTGGGGGGAGATGTCTGACAGGGGTCTGCAATGCACGGCACCAGGGGGGAGAACAGGATGGCCCTTGCAGTGGACAAGGGAGGCCCTTCTGCTGGGACAGCCTTCCTGTGCCATCCTGAGACACAAGGTCTTAGGCAGGGTGGTGGGGGCCTCATCTTCAGGCACATTGTGTTTTCCTTCAACAGCCTGTCCTGAGCCTTTCTTTGACTTGTGGCTGTGTCTGCTCCTCAGGTCACAGTGGGAAGCATCTTTGAAGTGGTTTGGGCTATATTCAGACCAGGAACCTCTTTTGGGATCAGTGTCCTACGAGCCCTTCGTCTCCTGCGGATATTTAAAATAACCAAGTGCGTACCAACCCTCAGTGCCTGTCAGCCTTCATCTTGGACCGGGGCTGCAGCCCAGGTCCAGTCACTCCTGCTCTCCTGCTGATGATGTCAGCATCACTGTGAGTGCTCCAGCAATTTCTTTGTTTTCTAGGTACTGGGCATCCCTGAGGAATTTGGTGGTCTCGTTGATGAGCTCCATGAAGTCCATTATCAGTCTGCTCTTCCTCCTCTTCCTCTTCATTGTAGTCTTTGCCCTGCTGGGAATGCAGCTGTTCGGAGGCAGGTAGGTTGTTTCAAGTCTGGGGAATAGGAATTTCTTGGTGTTAAAACCAAGTGATGACACCCTCTTTAGGTGCCTAGGAAAACTGTAAGCCTTCCCCCTAAGTCTGCTTCTAACAGTGGTACTTCTCCCACATGAAAGTGCCTGCTTAGGGGGTGCCTTGGGGTTGGGTGGATCCTTCTAGCCAGGTGACTTTTGGTTCTGGCGCCAAATGCCCAGGAGACTTTTTTTGGGGTGGGGAAAGGTCCTGCCAAGCACAAGAGAGCTGATAGCACAGCAGTCAGGGGTTTGTTGACCTTGGTGTTTCATCTCATTTATGTTCATCCGGTTCCCCTTCCAGGTTTAACTTCATGGATGGGACTCCATCAGCCAACTTTGACACTTTCCCCGCTGCCATCATGACAGTGTTTCAGGTAAGAGCTTGTGGTGGTTTAGTCTTCTAGCTAAAAACTAAACCACCATAGAGCTGGGCTGCAAGGGAACATAGGTAAAGGGACTTGGGACCACCTGCTCACTCCCCCATGGCTGGAAGGGGCTCTTTAAACCAAACAGGATCCCCTCCATCAGCTGTTAGGATATAATTTGCTTCTTCCCTCTCCTGTATAAAAAAGTGGATGGCAAGAGATGGAAACTCTTCCACCTCTGTTACAGAAGATGAAGAGCTTCAAAACTCTTCTGAGCAGACCTAAATACTCAGCAGTGTCCATCATGACTTCCCTCAGGTGTTGCAGCTTAGAGCTGGGTTATCCACTGCACAGGGTCTCTGTACTTGGCTCCTCTGTGTTGGTGGGATAGATCCAAGTGACAAGAAGGTGCAGGTGACAGAGCTCCTGTCTTGCTTTCCTGCAGATCCTGACGGGTGAGGACTGGAATGAGGTGATGTACAACGGCATCCGCTCCCAGGGAGGAGTTCGCTCAGGGATGTGGTCCTCCATCTATTTCATCGTCCTCACCTTGTTTGGAAACTGTATCCACCTGGCTGCTCTGCTTTTAGTGGTGACAACCCCATCCCATTACCCTCTCTGGGGGCATTCTCCTCTCCACCCACCACTCTTTCCTCCTCTCCCACCTAGGGGAGGCCCACAACACATGTGGCAGCACCGAGTATCCCAAAAACAGAGGAGCCACTGTCTGGAGGTGCATTGAGGGCTGTTGATATGGGGCGGGTGAGGAGTTGATGCCTTTGGCTACTCCTCACTGAGCTGGCAAGGGGCCATCAGGGCCACCCTCCCTTGGTAGCTGCAGACACGCATGTCCTTAACACGTGGCTTGTGCATCCTTAGCTGCTCACAGATACTCTGCTGAATGTCTTCTTGGCCATTGCCGTGGACAACCTGGCCAATGCTCAGGAGCTCACCAAGGTATGTGTCTGCTGCTTCTTTTTCTTCTTTTGTGGAGGGAGTGGGGGCAAAGCCGTTTAGACTTGGATTTAGGAAAGTGCTTAAACCTATTGGTCTCTCCAGGACCTCCCACACTTCAAGTGTGGCTTTAACTATTTCTCCATTTAAGCTCCCCAGTTCTGTTTGCTGCCAGTCACATCGAGATAACCCTCAGCTGTCAGATGGGATCTGATGCAGGGACTGTTATTTGCCCAAGCACTCTGGAGATGTGGAGTGGGAAGCACTTTCCAGTGGTGTCAGTATTTATTCCCCATCTGCCTGCAGGGCAGCGGATGTGATTTAGAATGCAATTTAGTCTGGTGCTTAAGAAGGTTATTTGGCTTAGCTGTTTTTAAGACCATGCTGGGAAATATTTGGGGAATGCTAAATTGTTGGGGCACCATCTGGATAACGGTGAGTAGGAGAGAGCTGCAAGGGTCATTGCCACTCTTTGGAGCAGACCACTGATCCTGTGGTGCCCAGCTTTTTGCACAGCCCATGCCTATTACTGATGTCCCTGGGGCTCGCTGCAAGGCTTCCACACTGGTGTAAATCTGATCTGAAATGGGGCATGGTACTGGTTTGCCTGAGGGGCCTGTGTGGGAGTCCCTGTCCTCCCGCAGTGGGTGCAGATGGCACTTCCAGGGGCTGCCGGCTGCGGCTGGGGTGAGAGGGATGGGAGAGCCCCATGGCATGCCAGCAGCATCAATTAAGAGAGCACTGAGTTTTTGAAAAGGCTGAATGCACACTAATGACTCCTAATGACATTTTTTGCTCCGGAGACACAACCATACTCATTAAATCAATCCGGTCTCTGCTGGGGTCATTCATGGATGCCTTGTCTCCCACTCTGTTGGGGGGATGCCTGTCTAGCCCCTGTGGCTGTGAAGAAGGGAGGGCTGAGCTGGTCTACGCTGTCTGGGGCTGTTCTAGTATGCAGAGCCTAGTTCTTGCTTGGAGTGGGCTGGTTTCACTTATTTAAGTAGTGCTGATGCCTTCAGTAAGGTCTGGTGTAGTGAGGAAGTTGCATCCCTGCAGCACAATGAAAACAAAGGCTGTCTCTGGAAATACAGGCCCACCCTTTATCCCTCATGCATTGGCACAAAGGGTAGCCCTGCACATCCCTACTGCTTCCGATGGCTGCACTTTCCCTTGAAACCTCGGCATCCCACTAGGCAACACCCCTCTTTTCTCTGCAGGATGAGCAGGAGGAAGAGGAGGCCTTTAACCAGAAGCACGCCCTTCAGAAAGCCAAGGAAGTCAGCCCCATGTCTGCCCCAAACATGCCTGCTATCGAGTGAGTGACCCACCCTGCCCAGTCCTACCCCGGTGACCCCCCGAGCCCAGCCAGGCTTCTTAAAAGGGCACAAAGCTGCAGCAGAGCCTGGCATGGCTGGTTGTGGGGGCTTCCATGAGAAAAAGAGGTCCCTGCATGGTGTGACCCTCTCTAAGTGTCTTCCTGTGGATGGATGGATGGATGCATTGACACCTAAGACTGTGCTCCCCATGAGCAGCAGTGCCTTTGGAAAGGTGACAGCATGGGGCATGGGGACCAGATCACCCTGGAGGACCTTGAGTTGCCAGCCCCTACCCCATGCAGCAGCCTCATTGCTTGGGCATGGCAGGAATATGCTAAAAGAGGCTTTCTGCCCCAAAATATGAGCTCAAACACCCAGCACTGATGCTAAGGGTGGGCAAGGAGGCTGGGGAGGAGGAAGGTATCTCAAGTTATTCTTAAAGAGGGGTGATATTTCTTCCTGGGGAGCGTTTCTTTGTGGCAGAGCTGCAGGAAAGCAGCCAGGGCTGGGGAAGAAGGGAGCAGCAGTGTCACAAATCTCCCCTGGGCTCCTTCCTTGGGAGTGAATGCGGTTAGGAGAGATGGAGCAGGTTTGTGAAATCACGTTTGATAGTACAGAAATTTGATTTGAGAAGAAAAAAAAAAAAGCCTCAAACCACATAAACCTGCAGCATGGTGTTAAGGAGCCTTGTCTCCACATTTCAGCAGGAGAAAATTCTGTTTTTTCCTTTCTATATGCCTTTTTTCTCTTTATTTTGCAGTGTCATATGGTCTAAATCACATAAAACTTTCAAAGTCGACGTTGGAACGAGGCGTTTTGATTTGTTTCCCAAAACAGTACATTTCAGTACAGCTGAAGGGATTTTTTTTTTTTTTTTTTTTTTTTTTTTAAATAGAATCCCTTCCCAGGGAATTTTAGGTTTTGTTATGCTTTGAAATCCAGCCAAGCTCATACACGGCAGAATCTCTTGCAGATTTGCTAAGAGAAACTGCTGTCTTCAGGCGAGTGCTGATCTGGGGGGGGTCAGAGGAGGCACTGGGAACAGCCCCCTCCCTGGTTTGGCAGCAGTGGGGTCCCATGGTCCCCTGTCCTGTGTGCATCACTCATGGTTTTAGGGGCAGCAGAAACTGGGGGTACTTGTAAGCCCTGCCTGATCTCCCAGCAGCCACCGATTTCGCCTTGTTTTGGGGATGATGGGATGTTCATAATAAATCTGTGCCTGGGCAAGTACTCAGGGGTTTTATGGGAGAGATGGTAGACTCTGTATGCCATGACTGTTTTCTGGCTACCAGAGGGAATGTGTTGGATAAAGTGAGGAAACAGAGGGATTTAGGCTGCAGAAGAGGCTGAAGAATGGACAGATAGAAGAGAGGAAGAGGGGAAGATGGAATAGATTAGGGCAGTAAAGGACTTGCCCATGCTGCACATCCCTGACAGAGTGTGCTAGTCATTGTGAGACAGAGCTGGTTGGGCAAACAGATCTGTAATCTCTTGTTGTTCTAGTGGCATTGAAATGAGAGGTATTGGTATTCACAGATCTTTTTTTCCAGCTCCTCCCACTCATCAGTATGGATAGGGTCAGGAGCAGGGAGTGTGATGCCACGGGGGTGACTGTTGCCAGCATGAGGTCTGATGTGCTTTTGGTGGTGCTGCACGGATCTCAGCAGCCAGGGAGGGACAGTGGGGACAACAGAGCAGGTACAAAGGGCACGGTGAAGCCGAGAGAGTCTCTGCCTTCGGGTGTGTGCAGACACAGATGGCTTCATTCCTATGTGGGTATCCAGCTTGCGGAGGGGTCCGGCGGCACGCGGGGATGAGAGCTCCCACGGGATGAACACTCCCACGGGATGAGCGCTCCCACAGCATGAGCACTCCCACGGGATGAGTGCTCCCACGTGGCCAGGCTGGCGTGGGTGGCTGCGGTGCTGGCTGGGGTATTGTATCCATAGGCAGGCGCCGGCAGTGCAGATGGAGCGGGGCTGTTTGGCGAGTGGGTGGCCAGATGGACGCGTGCGGGTGCTGCTGTCATGTGTTGGTGCGTGGATGCATCTGGAGGCTCGGCCACTTGCTGTAGGGATGGCAGTGGGTGCCTGAAACTTGGTCCCTGCCTTGAGTGTGGCACTGGGCTGTTCCCATGCATGTGACTGTACAGGGGCCGTAATCACCGGCGTGGCTGGAGCACCTCTCCTATGGGAACAGGCTGAGAGAGTTAAGGTTGTTCAACCTGGAGAAGAGAAAGCTCCAGGGAGACCTTAAAGCACCTCCCAATACTTAAAGGAGCTATAAGAGAGCTGGAGAGGGGCTTTTGACAAGGGATAGGGCAAGGGGGAATGTCTTCAAACTCATAGGAAGTGGTCATGGTCCCAAGCCTGCCAGAGCTCAAGAAGCATTTGGACAACACTCTCGGGCACATGGTGTGATTCTTGGGATTGTCCTGGGCAGAGCCAGGAGTTGGACTCCATGATCCTTGTAGGTCCCTTTCAGCTCAGGAGATTCTATGATTCTACACCTGCATCTGCTTGGGGTGGTTTTCTTGGAGCTGTGGTGACCTGAATCTTTTCTGTGCTGCTACATAGGATAAAGCCTGGAATTTCCCAAGCTGCTGGTGGGGGTGAAGGACGCTGCCAGCTCTGTTAACCTTCTCTCTGTTAGGGCTGCTCAGGTGACAGGAGCTCTGTGGCATCTCACCCTGAGACTGTGTCTTGCATTTGCCGGGGAGCTTCATGTTCCTCTCTGCAGTCCTAGGGCAGCATCAACCCGTGGTGATGGCTCTGAGCAGCTGGCCTGATGCATTGCATCCTCTTTCCAATTGCCACATGTTTCTTGGGAAAAGTGAATTTGGAGCAGTTTGAAACAGCTGTTAAATATCCAGGAATGTGTGGGGGCTTCTGAAGGACTGCAGCCTGCACTGCTCTCCCCGTGCGTGGTGTGGGGAAGGCTCCGTGGCCCCCACGGAATGGATCACAGCGTGTCAGCGTGAGTGTGGGCAGCCCACTCCCAGCGTGCAAGTGGGAGTTCACTGTCTACATGCAGGGGTTCACCACCGGCTGCTGCACTCCGGCATCCCAGCAACCCCTCGGCAAAGAGATGCTGGCTGCCCAGGGTGGGGGGGCGCCTCTCTGTGCTGCCCGCAGGAGTGGAAGGAGGGGGTGAAGGGGGGGATTGAACCCGTTTATTTTTCCTCCCCAGAAGAGACAGGCGGAGGAGACACCACATGTCGATGTGGGAGCCACGCAGCAGCCACCTGTATGTGGGCCGCGGGGGCGCGTGTCCGTCTGTGGCTCCTGTGCTGTCTGTCCGTCCGTGGGGCCGGGGCACGCTCCGCTCCCCTCCGGCCCCCTCGGCAGGGCGGGGAGGGGGGTGCCGAGTGTGTGTGTGTGTGTGTGTGCCTGCATCCGTGTGCTCCTGTGCACCCCGTTTGTGCGTGTGTGGATCGGTGTGTGCCGAGCCCCCTCGTGTGCGGTGCCGTGCAGTACACGCGTGTCACCACCCCGTGGATGTGCCGTGGCGTGTGAGCAGTGTATGTGCTCGTGGGTGTTTCCCTGTGCCTTAGGTGTGTCGCGAAGGGCGCGTCTGTCTTCTCCAGGTGTTTGCGTGCGCGTTTACGATGCTGCAAAGGTTTTTCATGGCATAGCCTAGTCCTCCACGCAGAGAAGCGCAGTACAGCTCCTTCCCCTGCAGACAGTCAAAATCGCAGCTCCCCAAGCCTCGGGGCAGGCTTCCTACCCGGGATGCGCTGGGCAAGAAGCAAGAAGGGATCCCTGGATGCAGCGAGAGGGCTTGGCCCGTATTTAAGGTGGCTCCAGGCAATCACACAAGAGGAAGGTAGTCCCTGCCTGTCTGGGATAGGGCAAGGCCGGGTGCTGGCTGCTCCCAGAGGCTGGACATGCTGCCTGAAGGCTTCAGGGCAGCGGTGAGGCTGCTGGGGCTGGTCATTCATCAGCCTGATGCCTTCTGAAGGGGCAGAAGTACAGTGTCAGCTCCGTTTCCAGCCCGTTCCAGCCCCTGCCAGCACCAGAGGGATGCTGTCGAAGCCTTAGCACAGCCTGTAACCCTGGTGGTGGCATTTCCCTCTCCCTGGGATTCCCAAATTAAATCCAGGGCGGATGCTTCACCAGGGGGTGGGGGCAGCCAGGATGCTGACTCCTTGCTGTCCCCTGTCACAGGCGGGAGCGTCGCAGGCGGCACCACATGTCGGTGTGGGAGCAGCGCACCAGCCAGCTGCGCCGGCACATGCAGATGTCCAGCCAGGAGGGCATCAACAAGGACGAGCCCCTCATCAACCCCCACGCCAGCATCTTCCGCAGGAGGAAACCGGGGGATGGCGTCACCCTGGAGAAATGCGCTGAGGAGCAGGGCAAGGGCGAGCGGCCGCTGGCCGAGGGGTCAGAGCAGCCTGTCCCGGGAGCCAACCCCGGCGGGGGTGAGGACAGGAGGAGCCCGTCGCCCCGGGCCAAGCGGGATAGGGATATGTGGCAGCAGAAATCGTGCCACGGGAACTGTGAGCCGGGTGAGCAGGATGGGGCAGGAGGCAGCATCGAGGATAGGGCCAGGATGAGGCAGAGCCAGCGGCGCAGCCGGCACCGCAGAGCCCGCATGGAGGGGAAGGAGCAAGCTGGCATCCTGGGGAGCCGCTCGGCCAGCCAGGAGATGGGTCTGGAGGAGGCCAGCACCATGGAGGGGGCACAGGATGGGGACCGGCGTGGGGACGTGGCCGCAGCCGAGGCGCTGATTCAGGGGGAGACGGAGGCGAGCGGAGAGTCCGTCAGGTTGGTACCTGGGGAGGGCATCTTGCCATTCCCACAGCTCCTCCTCCTCCTCTCTCTCCTTTTTTTTTTTCCTCCTCACACCTTTTTTTTTCCCCTCTCACATCCCTCCCGCAGGACAAATGGGGTCCCTGCTGGTGATGCTGATCTGATTGGCAGTGCCAAGAAGGGCAGCCCCCCACATGCAGCACCTGAGCCCGCCCAGGGCAAGACGGGCAACCTGACGGAGCAGGACTGCAGCAGCCCAGACACCAGCGAGCAAGCGCTGCTGGAGGGCAGTCGCACCGTCAGCAGGAGTGAGCCCGACCTCTCCTCCATCACCCCCAACACCGAGAAGGCCACGGAGAGCACCACCATCATGATCGATGTCCACGACTCCGCTGTGGTACAGAGTGAGGACCCATCTCTCTTTCCTGAGCCCGTCTCCCAGCCCTCGGGGACCCTGTGGGGATGGAACGCCGCTTGCATGGCTTTTCCTATCCACATCCATCAGCTGGGAGGGGGTCATATTGCTGCTCCTTGCAGCACCTCCCTCCAGCACCTCAGTTTTGCAGGGGAGCCCTGAATGTAATGCTGGTGTGCCACCATCCCCTGGGGACCATGTTCCTCTCTCACCTCCTTCCCATCCACCCCTTTATCTGATTCCTCATTACCCCTTCCTCTTCTCCTGGGCAAAACACTCGCGTTCCCTGTTTTTCCTGACACATCCACAGCCTCCGCCTTCTGCTGCTCAAACACCTTAACAGCATCCTTGCTGTCAAGGTGAGCTGCTTTATACAGAGTTATTAATTAAACAGCATGGTGAAAACTGGCCTTGTTAAACCCCAATTCACGTGCTTAGTCGCAGCAGCTTGTGTCTTTTCTTCCCATTTGGTCCCTCTCCCCGTAACAGCATAGGGATTTAAAGCAGGAATCAGGGGGGTTGCATGTGCCTGGGTGGCAGGGACACCCCGGGGTGCTGACTGGGTGCAAGGCCGGGCAAAGGCTCTCGCTTTCCTGCAGTTAGCAACAAGACAGACGGCGAAGCCAGCCCCTTAAAGGAGGCTGAGACCAAAGAGGATGAGGAGGAGATGGAGAAGAAGAAGAGGAAGAAGGAAAAAAGCGAGACAGGCAAAGCAATGGTGCCGCACAGCTCCATGTTCATCTTCAGCACCACCAACCCGTGAGACATTTTTTGGACCACTGAAGCCCCGGGCTAGGAAGGGCTGCAAGGGGAGGGACCACTAGACATTACTGGAAATGGGGAATCCCCTTGGGGAGGAGCCTGAATATCTCCCAAACAGCCTTGATAACAACTCACGGTGTTCTCCAAACCCCACAGCACTCTCCCTCTGTGCCAGCCATGCTCGTGGCTTTTTCTCCCAACTGCTGATAGCTAGTTGGGATTTTTATTCATTACTTGTTATATTTATTTGCTGTTTTATGGTCCCCTATAGATCTTCCCCAGCTCCAGCAGTGTGGAGGAATAAACTCCCCAGTTTCTCAGACTCCCTCTGCCTGGCTCTGGGGTGTCTGGGTGGATGGGGCAGCCAAGCAAAGGGATCAGCAAGCCCAAATTCCGTCTGGGCTCCCTACTCTTAATCCTCAGACTTTGCTGCCCGTCTTTCTGCCCTGGGAGGTGGCGATGTGGGGTGGGTTTTGCAGGGGGCCTGTGAGGGGCTCACAGTTTGGGGTACGGGCTGTGTCCCCACAGGGTGCGGAGAGCCTGCCACTACATCGTGAACCTGCGCTACTTCGAGATGTGCATCCTCCTGGTGATCGCCGCCAGCAGCATCGCCCTGGCGGCCGAGGATCCTGTCCTCACCAACTCCGACCGCAACAAAGTGATTGCAACCCTCTCCCGCTCCCCCTGTCCTACATGCAGTGCAGTCAGAGGTCCTGTAGGATTTTAGCTTCTGTGGTGGGGCACATGTGGGACGGGATCAGGGCAGCTAGTGGCAGCATCTGCACCGGACCATGGAGTCTGACTTCTCCATCACCTTCCTTTATAAACCCTGGAAATCACTTTTTAATGCCCAGGGGTACAGAGTCTGGGCAGCAGACCAGGGCATCTTGTCAGCAGTAAAGTAGCTTAAACTGGGATGATGCTGGTGTGCACAGACACTGGTACAGGGGTGCACAATTCCACCTCACAGCGTGAATCCCAAGCCACTTGTGTCATGCACAGGAAATTATTCCCTTCTGCCTACACAGCCTGGGTTTGTGGCTCTTCTGAACTCTTAGGGAACAAGCTGGGTTTGGTGCAAGCAAACCAACCCTCTGTCTGCATCTGAGCCAAGCGAGCCACAGTGTGGAGCGGTAATGGGGTCTGGGTTGGGTACAAGTGGACCCGTTTTGCTTGGCAGCGGCTGCAGAGCACCCGTGACTTCTCTCTGCAGGTCTTGAGGTATTTTGACTATGTCTTCACTGGCGTCTTCACCTTTGAGATGGTTATCAAGGTAAGAGCCCCTTGCAGGCTGTGGGTGCTGAGACTGGCAGCATCCTTTCAGGGTTTGAGAGATAGCTCCATTTTTCCATTCTGGTCCTAAATTTGGGTGCTGGAGACCTTAAACTTTGGTTCTCAGCAGTGGGAGTCCAGAGTGCTCAGCACCATTTTTATCAGTCTCCAGCCTTTGACATAATATGATGCTCCTCGACTTATACCCAGGACGCAGGGATGAGTCTGCTATTCCCCAGCAGTGTCCCTGTCCCCCAGCTTGTCCTGCTGGTGGCTGCTTACACTTGTTGTCTGAACTGCTCATTCCCTGCCTGTTTTTCTCTCTGTTTCTTCCCTCCAGATGATTGATCAAGGTTTGATCCTGCAGGATGGCTCCTATTTCCGAGACCTCTGGAACATCCTGGATTTCATCGTGGTGGTGGGAGCACTGGTGGCTTTTGCCTTGGCGTAAGTGGCTGTCATCCTTGTCAGCTCCCTGCCTTCCCGTGGCTGTGGTGGGAAAAGGATGCAGCTGTGTGTTATGGCTACTAGACCATGATTTTGTTTTTTGGATTTCTCTGCACCCTTCTGCTCTGCTTCTGGGATGGCTCCTGGCAGCGGTGTGTGGCTGCTTCAGAGATGTATTTCTCCTTGTTTGTCAAATGCTGGTGAGCAAGCGGACAGGGAGCAAGGCAAGGCAAGCTGGAGGTGCTAGGAAGAGGTTGGTGGTGAAAGTGGATTTGAAACAGAGCAGAAGGGGCTGTTAGAGAGGGGGAAAGATCTAAGGGTAGCAGAACTGGAGCTATATACCTGCCATGCATCTTGGAGTGCACAGAGACAGCAGGAGCAGTAGCCAGCAGGGTGGAGCTGCCTTCTGAATTTGTTTGTGCTGGAAATTATTCCCCTGACTGATGACTTTTCCTCTGCCCTGAGGGGAGGTGTTGCTCCAGAGCCCTACATCTGGAGTATGTGACTGGTGGGGTTTGTGCCAGCAGCCTTTGCAGCATCACAGTGGGTGCAGGGTGCTGTGTGCTTGCCCTGCAGTGTGTCCCTGCTGAGCATCACCTTGTGGTTGGGCTCCGGTACCGAGCTTGTGGCATCTGCGGATACTGGGATGTCCGTGGTGCCTGTGTCGTGGAGGGGAGGAGCACCCAGGGGTGAGTTTCGTGCTGCTCTGCCCTCCTCTCTTGCTGGTGATTGGGGCAGGTGGTGCAGTGAGAGCACAGGGAAGGATGTGTGGTGCCGAGGTGATGCTTGCAGGCAAGGGGCACCCCCTGGGCCCCAGGGCTGTGGTGGCCCATTGGTGCCTGAGGAGGGAGAGAAGAGAGGAAAGGCTCACACTCCTTTGTGACGCTGCTGTTTTCTCTTTGTGCCTTTGACACTGGCGGCGGTGGCATTAGTGCTGGTGAGAGGGGAGGGCCTGGCAGCCATGCAGATTGGAGCCTTGTCCTTGTCCACAGCTCAGGTACTGTGCGAGGCTCTCGGGGTGTCAGAACCCCGAGGTCACTCGATGGATTACAGCCTGTAATCCATCCCTCCCATCTCACCCCAGACTGGGCGCCGGCTCCTTCTCCTGGTTCTCACCCTTCCTGGCTCATTGCTTTTGCCTTCCTCACCCTCCTCACTCCATTCCTTGCCAGGTGCTTTCAGCTCCTGCTCTCCCCTTAGGAAAAGCATGGGAGAATTCAGCTCACACAGCACAGGGATGAACCAGCCCCTGGAAGGGCAGGGGGATGACCACAGACCCTGGCATGAGGAAGGGGCATTGGGCAAGCTTTCTGGCTGGGGACAATGCTCTGAGCCCCTGGAAAGCCACTCAGACCACCACGAGGGTGGGTTGGGCATCTTTGGGATCTGGCTGATCCCTCCTCTGCCAGGGCAGCCCCTCAGAGCATGTCTGGGAGGGCTCAAGGGCATCAGCTGCTTGAAAATGTACTGAGCGTGGTCTGAGGGTCATTTGGAGGACAAAGGAGCCTTTTCCTTCCAAGGCAACTTCTGTCAAGACTTTTGATGGCTGAAGGAGCATAGGTTGATGGCTCAGCCTGCTCCTGGGCGTCCTTATGAGTGCTAACAGTACAGTAATCTGTGTTTACTGTCCCCTTGCTGCCACCCCACAAAGGTGGCACAATTCCTGGGATGGCCCCTGAAGCTGGCAGGGTCCAGCACTGAGCATGTGGGGAAGCTGCCTTGTCCCTTCCAGCCCTGCTTGTCACCTGCCTGCCTCCACCCATCCTCCAGAGGGAAGGATATTCCTTCTGGGCATGGGGCAGCTGAATTCTCGAGGGTGATCACCCCCATGGGCTGTGGCACAGAGCCCCTTCCCATGGAGAAGGCCTGGGCATCTTCACATATGTTTGCAGCAAGCATCGATGTCGCCTGCTCGCTCTTGTAGATGTAGCTGGGTAGATACTGAGTTGCTTGTGTTGTGGATGGGGGCTCTTTATAATGTAAACCTGCAGGATTTTCCATCTCCCCTGCCTCCAGTAGTGGCTCATGCTGGAGGAGATGATCTCATGACTTTGGGAGTGAGGGGAACAAAGGAACCATGGTGATTTTCAATGGATTTATACATTATAAAGCATTTATAAGAACACCTGCCTCTCGGCAGCCCATCACTGCTACAGCCCCAGGAGCTGCAGGATGTTCACCAGCTCTGTGTGTCCCAGCCCACCGCCCTCCCTCCTGGTCACAAGGAGAAAACTCTGGTGGTGATGGTTTTTTTCTCCCTCCATGACCTCTTTGAAGTGCAGCCAGGGTGGGGGGAGTGTCCTCCTCCTCCTCCTTCTCTCCTGCATGGTGCTGAGTTAGCAAAGCAACGCCCATGGAGCTGCTGCGGTGATTATCTGGATAAGAGCAGCCAGTGGCTGAGTCCAGCACTTTCCAACAGAAAAGCTGGGACATGCCATGAAGGTTTTCCGGCCCTTTTGCCTTTCCTCTGTTGTTTGGGTTCCTATGGGGTTTCTGGGTGGCTGTGGGCACAGCAAGAGGTCTTTGAGCTGGTCCAGTGGTGCCAGCATCCAAATCACCAATAAGCAAGTGTCCACCCACAAAGCCATCTCTTTATGTGATACCATGGCTTGTCCACTGCTCTCTCAGAGCCTGTGAATCCTGAACAAGAGGCCATCTCAGCTCATCCATAGCTCTCCATGTGGAAAGCTAATACATCAATCCATACACAGCCTAAATAAAAAGCTGTAAGTCTCCAAAGGGTTCAAATTGAATTAGCTGACATAACCAGGAGCATAACTAAAGTCCCTGCTCACTTGTGCCTCCCGTGGCACCCTGTGAGGAGGCATTGTGCAGGCAAGTGGTGCTTGCTCCTGGCTCTGCAGAGCTGCCCAGAGGTGCTGGAAAGGTTGAGTGGTCTGTGTGTAGCCCTCATCTTCTTACCTGGTGAGCAAGGGCAGGTGCCCAGCAGAGGTGCCTCTTTCCTTGCAGGGCAGCATCTCATTGTGCCAGTTGACATCAGTGTCTGGAAGCGAGAGGGACCCCTACATACTGCAAAATAACCTGGTGTGAGGCTGGTCAGGACAGAGGTTCCACCAGAGAACTGCTACAAAGCTAAACTATGCTCTTTTCAACGCACTTTCCACCTGTTGGACTAACATGCAGCCAGGGTCTGGGCTTAGTTTTATGTGTTTTAAGAAGTATTTTACTTGTAGGCTTTGCCTGCAGCTCTGTGTGCACGTGGCAGGGACTCAGCTCAAACAGGGACAGAGGCTTGGTACAACTAGGGGCCCTGTAACCCACGCTGGCTTCTCCAAATGAGTGTCCTGCTGCTATGCAGGAGATTTTGTGCTGCAGTTCAGGCTCTTAAACAGTGGACTTCTCAATGGAGGTGAGTGATTTAACAGAATTTGGATGGGAACTATTGTGGCTCTGCAGGTAGGTTCCCTTGGAAGCACCCAACTTCGGCTGGTTGGGGCTGAGCCTTGAGGCCACCCCTCAGCTCTTGGCTAAGAAGAACCATGCACCCACCTGCTGTCACCCACTGTCCCACTCTTTGCAAGTTCCTCCTGCAGCAGAGCTTTCACTACGTGCCCCCCACCCAAAGCCTTCAGCAGGGAGGGCAGGAGCTCCTGGCTTGCTGGATGTGTCTCTCCCTGGAGATATGTCCCATCCTGAAGGAAATAATGTGGTCTACTCATTGTGCCTTTCAGCCTAGGCGTGGGGTGGTGGACAGCTGCCACAGAGTCCCCATACCTGAGAGGTTGCAGTCATCGCTGTGCAGCTTCCCTGATGTTTTTCTTACCTTCTTCCTCTTTTCTCTCTTTTTTTCCCCTCTCTCTACTGGTGCTGTTTGGTGGCTGCTGGGCTGGATCGCCGACAGGAATGCTTTGGGGTAACTATGGTGATCGGGATATTGTGGGATGCTGCCCTGGGGAGTGCAGGGGGACAGGTGCAGGTGGATGTCGGTCTGTCCAACACCAGTGCTGACCCTTAGCTGCATTTGCAGAGACTGCAGTACACTGCTCTGCAGGCACCCCTGAGGTCTGAAGAGATCATTCCTCAGTATATGTTAACCACTGCAGTTGAGCTGTCCTCGGTGGCAGCTTGCACCAGCTGAGCACTGCCCTCAAATCCTCGCCCCAGCCCTGAGTCAGATGCCCAAGCCCCTGATAATGAGCAAAACAGGAACCAGGAGGTATAAAGTGAGTCCCAGGGCTGTTTGTACAGTTGCTTCCCAAGCATGTGTGGGGTTGTGCTCTCAGAGAGGACTATTAATTAGTGGGTTTGTTTACATCTCTTAATGATTAATCCCTTTATTGTGCTCCCTGTTGCATTAACCCTCACAGAGGAGCTGTGTAATTGGGAGCATCTGTTGTTGAGAGTCATTTCCTTGACGTTTCTCAAGGGCGCCTGGTGGATCCAAGCTGTGCCACCTTCACCAGGATCTCTGCTCCATCCTGAGATCCAGTCCATGGGCTTTAGTGAAAAGATAAGAAAAAGCCCCTGATATTGTGGTTGGCAATAATCATCATATTAAAGAGATGAGGGTCATGAGAGGGCTTTCCTCAATAATTCCACTGGTAAACTCTGCCTCCCTTGGCTGACTTGGGGTGGAGGCAAGTGTAGCCCTGATCTGGAGAGACCTTAGAGACCCTTCCAAGGGTCCAGCCCTGCTGCCTTGGGCAGGAACACCTTCTACTAGACCAACTTGTTCAGAGCCCTATCCAGCTAGAACACTTCCAGGGGTGGGGCACCCACAATTTCTCTGGCAATGTAGATCCCATTGAGTGTATCTCCCTCCTTTTATTATTAACTTCTTGCAACTAGTAGTAATGGTAGAAAACAATTTGCAATGGTGGGGGCCTCGTGCAAGCTCCATCCGCAAAATGTCTGCAGTAGGGAAGCTCCTGGTACTGCTTTTGCCCTGAAAACCTCCTGGCATTGCCTGCCCCAGCCCCTGCTTCCCACACTGAGAGGTTTGTTAAGGTCACTGCTCCCTGACGAAGAGGAAGGTTGCTAATCCCGAGGAGGAGAGTATTGCTTCGTTTTTCATCTCTGCCAGCTGTCACTACGTGTGTTGGAGGAGATGTGTTTAGGTGGGCTGAGCACTCAGCAGTCGCACGTTTGTGCCCCTCCTGTTCTCTTCTTCACACGTGCTGGGGGGATGTTGTGAGCAGTTTAAACCTCCAGAGCATCCAGGTCTACAAGGTTGTTGTCTCTCTGTTCCATTTTTGGGTGTGTGTGCCTCCCTCTGACGTGGTAGGACCAACAAGGGCCGGGATATCAAGACCATCAAGTCTCTCCGTGTGCTGCGAGTCTTGAGGCCCCTGAAAACCATCAAGCGACTGCCCAAGCTGAAGGTAACAACCCCCATCTCCTGCCTCACACCTGTCTTCTCCTGCCTCACACCTGTCTTCTCCTGCATGGAATGGTGGGTCAGGGACCACGCGCATCGATTTGCTCATGACCGATGAACAAGTTGTTTTGAATGCTTTTGGTGTGCTTTAGGAGCCCTGTTTTCAGCCACAGCACCCTTCAGGCTGCTTCATACCTGAGGTGCAATGAGTTATTGAAAGCAAGCCTGGACATCTGCAAAGTGTCAGAGTTCCTCTGCCGGTGGGGCTTGAGTGGACACGAGGCAGCCAAAACCCAGATGCTGTCCTGAAAAATAGATTGTCCTGGTTTTGGAGAGCAAAAAAGTCTTTCCAAATGGTCTTTCTCTCCAGAGCAGCTTGAAAACAGCTTGGGGGTTTGTGTCCTATGCTCTCATGGTGTTGCACTGGAGGGAGATTTCCCATCTCAGTAGTGGGATTGCTCCTGTGGCACAGGTAGGATTATGGATTTCCCTACGTTACCTGGTGGGGTATAGAGCCAGAAAGGAGAAAGAGATCGGGGAAGCCCTGTTTTTTACTTAAAAGTGGTTATTTGATGACTGATTCCACCATGAAACAGGGATAAGGACATTCCTCATGTAAAGTGCTATGAGAGCTAGGGCTGAGAGCACTAAGGGAGGTACTGCTGTTGCACACAGAGGTATATTGCCTTGTTATTTGGGGTGATGCAAAACAATGAAGTGTTTACTAATGAGTAAACATTGGGTGCTGGTAGTTGCACCATTAGGATGGTCCCCTGTCTATTACCCCGGGTGCAGAGAACACTGAAGATACAAACGTCCAGCCCTGGTGCTGTCTCAGGGCCTGCATGGTGCCTCCATGTGTGCTGTGGGGACTCCAGTTCAACCTTGTTTATAAGATAGCTTTTTGCCTGGGAGAAGGCCCAGCTTTTTCCTCCCTTCCCCACCAGGAGTGGGAAATGCCTTTGCACATGGTAGCCTGGTCCTGCCAGGACTGTGGATTCTCCAAGGTGAGCTCTGCCCTCTCCTGCAGGCTGTCTTCGACTGCGTGGTGACATCCCTCAAGAATGTCTTCAACATCCTCATTGTCTACAAGCTCTTTATGTTCATCTTTGCTGTCATCGCTGTCCAGCTCTTCAAGGGGAAGTTTTTCTACTGCACGGACAGCTCTAAGGACACGCAGAAGGACTGCATGTAGGTGCCCTGATGAGTAGGTCTAATGCTACTTGACACCTCTGGCAAGGGTCAGGTGCTGGGTAATGCCTGCTGTGGTTCCCAGTTAAGTCCTTGGTCGTGACTCACTCTTGGCTGTATCTCTTGGGGTAGATGGCATGGACTGAGCCCTGTCCTTATTGCTGTGTCAGCACTGCACATTCTTCCATGGGATGCAGAGACCCTTATTTTGCTCCTGTTATTTCCTCCTTCTATTTTCTATTTTGCTTTCCTCTTCTCTGTTTCCTCATGGTTGTTATCCAGCTTCTCCCTATTTCTCCTTCCATCCCTGTGGCAGGAAAGATGCCCCTCACTGCAGACATGCACTGCCCCCAGGGTTTATACCCACCATCCCATAGTCTGGCAGTATGAAAAATAAGGTCATTGCTCTCTCCCAACCTTGCAGAGGGAACTACGTGGACCATGAGAAGAACAAGATGGAGGTGAAATGCCGGGAATGGAAACGCCACGAGTTTCACTACGACAATATCATCTGGGCTTTGCTCACCCTCTTCACAGTCTCCACTGGCGAGGGTTGGCCCCAGTGAGTATTCTTCTCTGTTCATCCCCTTGAATGTGGGTAATCACATCCACATTGGATCCCAGGTGGGACTGAGAGGAACTGCTGGGCAGGAAGGAGGAGAGGAATAATGAGGAATTATTTCAGGACAAAAGAACTTTTAGCCCCTCTGTGAGGTTGGGGCTCTGAATGGAGTTAGCTTCTTCCTTAAGGAGTGTGTGATGGATAAGCCCTTCTCATGTATGGCTCTGAGATATATTTTAGGTCAATATTAGAGATAACCATAGGACTAGACCTCTCTACATGCTCATTCAAGATTGGGCAGTACTTCTGTCTGTGTTTAGAGCACATGAAAATCCATTTTCCATCAGGGACATAGGCAAAGCATCATAAAACAAGCCATAGCTACTTAGAAGGGTCATCCTTGAAAGCAGATTAGGACAGAGCTTTACCTTATTATTGTTCAAACAGGGACAGACAGAGCTGGCTGTACAGAGAGTGTCCCATTGGCAGTGCTGCATGGTGGCAGCCCTGATGGACATACCTCTGGTTGCTTTTCTTCACCTGTCTGCCCACAGGGTGCTGCAGCATTCGGTGGATGTGACGGAGGAGGACCGTGGGCCCAGCCGCAGCAACCGCATGGAGATGTCCATTTTTTATGTTGTCTATTTTGTGGTCTTCCCTTTCTTCTTCGTCAACATTTTCGTGGCTCTCATCATCATTACGTTCCAAGAGCAAGGAGACAAAATGATGGAGGAGTGCAGTCTGGAGAAGAATGAGGTACAGTCTGGGAGAAGAAAGAGGATGTTTCCATGGGTTTTTTGCAGTTTGCGAGCTCCCTAGATACTGAAAGGGTGTGAGAAACCCATTCTTCTTTCATGAAGAAATATGACAGCCCTCACGTTTCCATCAGGCAGGGTGTGATGTGTGTTGTTTTATTCCAGAGGGCCTGCATTGACTTTGCCATCAGTGCCAAGCCCCTCACACGGTACATGCCCCAGAACCGACACACCTTCCAGTACCGTGTCTGGCACTTTGTGGTCTCCCCGTCCTTTGAGTACACCATCATGGCCATGATAGCCCTGAACACCGTGGTGCTGATGATGAAGGTGAGCCTGTCCTATTTGGCCCAGTGGGGAGAAGGAGGATCAATCAGTATGGGACTGAAGGGTATTTTGGATTGCGGAGATGCTTTGAGGCAGAGTCTGATCATGTATTCCCTTGGCGTAGTCACTTGAAATACCACGTGCCCCAAACTGGAGGTGGCATTTTTTCTAAACAAGATGACCATCATGATCTGGACCTCTTAACTACTACAGACAGATCTGAATTTATTATATGACTCCTATTTAGAAGGAGTTGCAACTGTACTGGGAGAGGGATGGAGAGTAAAAGATGGTCTGGAGGTCCCCAGGGCAAGGAACATGGACCACTACAGGTCTGTCTTGGGAGAGGGGTGGAGAAAGGAAGGAAGTCTTGAGGCAGCCAGGGCAACAAACATGGACCACGTCAGGTCTATCAGCCAAGGGGCTGGCAGGGCCCCTCCTGGCTAGTGATGCGTCTCTGTTTCCATCAGTATTACTCTGCTCCATACACCTATGAGCTGGCCCTGAAGTACCTGAACATTGCCTTCACCATGGTGTTCTCCTTGGAGTGCGTCCTCAAGATCATCGCTTTTGGCTTCCTGGTGAGTGGATGCTCCTGTTCTTTACAAGTATGTTAATTTGGACTTTAACAGCACAAAGAGCACAGAGGGAAGGTGTTAATAATGTGAGGTTGTTGCTACTTATTTTGGATCTTGGTCTGAGAGCTGCTTTTAGGCTGGATTCACTCCTTTGGCTCTCATTACACTTCCCACTGCTGGATTCTGGTGGGGGAAGCCACACTGCTGCTTTACTTCTTGCTTTGTTCCTGCTGTACTCTGGTGCCCTGGACCATTTATGTGCTGTGGCACCACTCTGTTCAGGCTGCACGTGCTGGTGGCTGTGGTCCCTTGTCCCCACTAGTCAGGAAATACTGGTGCACTTCTGTCCTTGGGCTGTATCAGTTGGATCAGACCTGAGCAGCAGTGAAACCTCTTAGCCTGATTCACAGTCCTCAAGCTGCTCACTTAAGATTTGAAACCGTGCACTGGCTTGCCTCCCCCAACTCTTTCCTGCTTATAGGAGGTGAGGTCCACTAGCAGGAGGGCTTCTAGCCACCCTCCCTGCTGCCAGTAGCACCAGTCATGGTCTTGTTTGGTTTTGCACCAGCTGCTGCACAAATAGCAAGGGCTGAGATGGGTCCGGGTGCCCACGAAGGGGACGGCAAAACAGCCTTCTGGCTGTGAGGGTTGGCATGATGAGCTGTTACAGACTGAACCTGGGCTGTCTGTGGCTACTTTTCCTGCTCCCCTTTGCCAGTGGCCTGTTGGATGCATGAATCATCTCCCAGGAGAAGCTGGTTGCTGCAGACATGCTCAGGTCTGCCACTGTCTCAGACACAGAGCGGTATTCCAGACCATGGCTGCATACAAATGGGCTGCAAGGTCTCCATGGTTGTCCATGAGCAGCTTTGGCCCTTGGCCCAGTGTCTTCAGACCTGCCATCCCCAAGCTCAAACCCATGTTCCCTCTTTCCTTCCTTTTGCAGAATTATTTCCGGGACACCTGGAACATCTTTGACTTCATCACCGTCATTGGCAGCATTACGGAGATCATCCTGACAGACACCAAGGTGAGGCAGGGGCTGGGAGCAGCGGAGCGTAGTGTGGCCCTGGGCGTTCCCACCTCCCTCTGACCCTCTCATCTCCTCCCAGCTGGTGAACACCAGCAGTTTCAACATGAGCTTCCTGAAGCTTTTCCGGGCTGCTCGTCTCATCAAGCTGCTCCGCCAGGGTTACACCATCCGCATCCTGCTCTGGACATTTGTGCAGTCCTTCAAGGTAAGTCTCACATGCCCTGGTCTCCATCCAGGCCACAGGGTGCTGCTCCGAAAAGCAGGCTGTTCCCAAGGTCTTGTTGGCTTTGTAGGAGAGCTGGATCGGCACAGTTTACCTGCCCACTGTGCTTTTTGTACTCCTCTGGAGCTGGATGTGTGATAAATGAGATGACTCATCTGCTTCTCTTGCAGGCACTCCCCTATGTCTGCCTCCTGATCGCCATGCTTTTCTTCATCTATGCCATCATTGGGATGCAGGTGAGCACAGACATTTCCGTGTGCATCCCTCTGGCGTGGACAGCCTGCACTGGCATGTCCTCAGCATTGTACAGAGGAGGAAGCCTTGTGCCTGACTGTCATTGCTTCACTTGGTCACGGTGTCCAGGAAGGTCCTGAGGGTGGAGCAGCTGGTTTTGGGAGCTGCAGAGCCACATGCCCTGGGGAAACTGCCACAGGCTTGTTCAGTCTTGCTCTACAGCTGCCTTCCCCACTTGTACGTTTGGAGATGTGGCCTTGGGGACTCCTGTGTGATGGCTGCTTGCAAATCCCCACCACTTTGTTTAGCAATTACTAAATCTCTGACTAGACAGCCCTCAGGGATCGATTTCATGCCTGAGGGACCTGGTGAGCAGCCTCCTGTCTTTCCCATCCAAATGGCTGGATCACAGCCGGGATCCCTGCAGCCCATTGTCCACCTTGTCCCTTCGCAGAGGGTTTATGCTGTAGCTGTGCTGCTGCTTGGGCACTCAAGCTTAGAGCCCTGCGATGACCCACCAACTGATGGGAGGTCTGAGGAGCATGGGGAGACATCAGCCTCCCAGGCTCCAGCTGGTAAATAAGAAGCACGTGAGGTAAAAGGCTCAGCTCCACATGTGCCGTGGGGCCGCCTCACTTCTGCGATGACTAAATCCCACGCTGAAGATCTGACAAAGCGTCTTTGACGACGAATACTTGGGACGTGGAGCTGCCTGGTGAACTGCTGCAGTACCAAATGCCTGGCATGTGCTGCCAGGACAGGCAGATTTTTTTGGCGGGGAGGGCCCCAACTTGTGCTGCTTGGCAGCGATGGTGTTTAGGATCTTCCACCCTCTCTCTCCCACCCCGAGAGTCCCGTGGCTGGTTTTTGCTGCTCTGTCCTACATATCTCAGCACCAGATCCAGGTGTTCTCCATGCTATGCAGCCGCCATCTGACTCAGCCCCCCCGCCCTGCCATGTGGTAGTATTTGATTTATTTTATTTTTTTTCTTAACACCATTGTGAACAAATCCCCAAGCAGTAAAGTCTGTGGGCGTTATTTGAGCAAAATAGCTGGAGGCAGAAAATATTCTACAATTACACATTCCAAAAAACCTGTACAGGGAAAAAATACTCTGCAGTTAGTGTATTTTTAGGTTCGGGGAAAGGGGAATAAATATTTAACAGTAATAACAGCACATTTTTCCTATTCGAGGCACTTTACGAATGTTTGTGATGTCTTTCTATGGCCTTGGCTGTGGATCTTTATTAGAATATTGTCAGTGTTTGTGGCTTCATTGCCTCTCTTGGCCCTGGGCATGGTAGTCCCAGATGTCTGGCTGTCCATGGTGGGTTAGCAGTCAGTCTGTCCCTCTCTCCCTGAGCCCTTCCCCACCCTGTTTGCACTGCTGTGCCTGACCGCAGCATCACCGACCATTTCTCCACCAAGGAAGAAGCTCCTGGGAGTTTCCAGGACCATGCCTCAGCACCTACACATGGTGGTGAGACTTTGTCCCTGCACCTCCAGTGCATTCAGAGCCGCCAGGTGCCGTGCAGTGCTCAGATGCCACCCGTAGCGCAGGAGAGGGATGGATGTGGAGCAGTTGGACTCAGCTGATCCCAGGTCACCCCTGCTCCTGTTTCCATGGTAGCTCAGCCTCTCGCAGCCTTTGCCACCCACGGTAAATCCCTGCCAAGGAGAGGAGAGTCCTTCCCCGCTGGCCGCTTGGTGCCAGCTCCTTGGTGCACTGGCTGCACACCAGCCTGTGTTTGCTGGGGTACTTTTTGTAGAATCAGAGTCATAGAGTGGTTTGGGTTGGAAGGGACTTTAAAGGCCATCTTGTCCAATCCAATGGCAAGGACATCTTCAACTAGATCACAGTCCTGTCCAACTTGGCCTTGAATGTTTTCAGGGATGGGAATGTGAATGTGAAGCAGCTTCCCTGGTGGACGAGTTCTGGCCTGAAGAGCTGAGCTATTTTTCTCCCTCCTGTAGGTTTTTGGCAATATCAAACTAGATGAGGAAAGCCACATTAACCGACACAACAACTTCCGCAGCTTCCTGGGCTCCCTCATGCTCCTCTTCAGGTAAGCAGCCATGGAAAATGCTGCTCTGCATGCCAGAGATGTTTAATTTGGGCAGGGGGTTGTGAGAGTTCTCCCGGGGACATCCTGTGCCACCATGAGCTGCTGAGAACGGCTGTGTTGGGCACAGGAGTGCCACGGGAGAGGCATGGCAGGAGATCATGCTGTCCTGCCTGGAGGGCAAAGGCTGCGAGCCGGATACGACGGCAACCTCTGGGCAGAATGAGAATGAGCGCTGTGGAACTGATCTGGCCTATGTTTACTTCGTCTCCTTCATCTTCTTCTGCTCCTTCCTGGTGAGTTACTTCCCCTGAGAGCCCTGGGGATCCCCCTCATCAGCACCCCAGCCACAGGGTCATCTGTCATCATCTTCCCACAATCATTCTTCCTTCTCTCTCCCTTCCTTTCTCTGTTCCCTCTCCCCCCACGTTCCTTTCTCTCTGCCTTTTTCCCTTTCATTTAGATGCTCAACCTGTTCGTGGCAGTCATCATGGACAATTTTGAGTACCTGACAAGGGATTCCTCCATCCTGGGACCTCACCATCTAGATGAGTTTGTCCGGATCTGGGCAGAGTATGACAGAGCAGCGTGGTATGTAGCCAGCTCCTTCTCTCCTGAGCAACCTTTCAGAGCTGCTTTTAAATGAGCATCTCTGTATTCTGCTACTGGGACCATCAGTGATTCCTGGGATGGTCAGGGATGGGCTGCTGTCACCCGTGGTTGTTACAAGGGCAGAAGCTGGTTCCTACAGAGGCTGATGGCGCAGGTGTCTTGAATGATGTTCATGGTTTGCCGTGGTATTTTTCCTGAGAGCTGGAGACTCCTGCTCCTCATCTTCTCCCCACACAGCAGGCAGATCCCTCTCAGCCTCTTTCCCTGTCCCTGTGCACCAGCTGGATGCCTCTGCCCTGAGCCTGGCTCCATCACTCGATCCCCAGCACCCACAGCTCCCCATCTGAGCACGGTTGAGTGGAGATTGTTCCCAGCCATGGGGAGATGCTGGGGGTCTGCTGAGTTCCTGCCAAGCCACCTGCAGAGAACCTAGGTTGGAGTATGTTTGGGGAACTCTGTTCCTACGCTAGCCAGCCCGTGCACCCCTCTAGAGATGGGAGGACTTTTTTTTCTGCATTCCTGCCCTCACTGATGAGGATCCTGGTGAACAGGGCTCCTGTTCCCAGGCAGCAGTGTCTGTTCCCAGCAATGGGATAGGCTCACAGTGGCTGTACATACCCTGGATGGTTGGACTTTGGCTCTGCTCCTGCTGCTGTAGTGGACTTGCTCTCTTTTGCTCGTCCTCCTGGGATGGCCTCAAGCATGGAGAGCCCTTGGCAGCTGTGGGAGCATGTTTTCTCTTTGCTCAGCCCCAGCACCATGAGGGTACTTTGTGTGGCCCCTTCCTCGCTCCTGCAGCCCAGGCACAGCCTCTTTGGAGCCAAGATCCACCACCACCGTGCCAAGGAATGTGGGCCATCTTAGCCTGAGAGCCTTTGGCAGCCACACGTGCTCCCTTTGGGGACTCTCTGCCTCCTCTGTTCATGTACTACCCCTCAAAAGACCAGCCTCAGCAAAGATATTTTTTATCCTTAGTATCAGCTCCAAAAGGGAAAGGAGAGGAGGTGAGAGGAGTGGAACACCCAGCAGCTCAGGGTGGGGCATCTCACCTGTGACTCTTGGGAAGGTTTTCTTCACACCAGGCACTTCATTCACTCTTGCCCCCCATGCTGGTGGCCTAATTCCCCAGGAAAGTCTCAGTAAAAGCATGTCTGGGCTGTTCTATCTATTCCATGTCCCCTCTGATTTCTGAGCAAGCCATACTCTTTCGTCATGATACGTAGTCAGTGGTTAGGGGACATGCACAGGAGCTGGTGGTGCAGGGCCTGTCAGGGCAGCCCTGGCCCCTGGTGCTGGGTGAGGAGCAGGTAAGTACACCTGAACAGGTCCCACTGCATGAGTTGGGCAGCAGCTCTGCATCCTGACACCAGGACCATCACACAAAGGTCTCATGGGGAAAACACCCAACTCTAGGGGGGCTCAGGGATGGGTTTTGCCTGGATGGTTGGGTTCTGGTTGGGTTCTCCATCTCTGGCCAGTGATGGAGAGGAGGTGGGAGCAGGGCAAGGAGAAAACCAGAGGCAAAGGCACTGGGTAGGATGGTAATGCTGTTCTTTGCCTCCTTGCGTGGTTTCCCTCCAAGCTTGTCTAAGGATGCCTGGGAGGCTGCAGCATGCTGCACCTCAGCACTTCCACCCCACACAGTCCCGCTTCCCAAAGGGCTCTAGTCTGGAGTAGGGCAGGGAGCTCAGCATCCAATGGCCCCTGCACCCTCTCCTGCCAGCTCTCTGCCTCAACTGCTTCAATATTTCAGCAGTGCAGGAGGATACAGGCAGTATCCTGCGATGACTGCACCGGGTCTGGGGAGATGTGCTTCTGTGGGTGAGAAGGAGTGTATGTAGGGGAAGGTTTGCTTCTAATAATGTGCACCCCTGGCAGAGCATGGTCTGGTGGTCAGAGCACAGGACTGGACCTGAGAGACCCAGGTGCTAGTGCCACAGCCACCAGCTGGTCACATTATCTCTCCCTATCTCAGGTTCCCCAGATATTGGAGACAAATGGCTCAGCTACCAACTTCCCTGGGACTTTGCGGGGCCCAGAGAGTTGGCCGTGTAAGGACAGGGTCCCTGGTGATGTGATGGCACACAACCCCATCAAAAGGGCTTGTGGTGGCTAGAACCCAACCAAGCTACAGGCTCATCCTGTCTAAAATCCCAGCCCTCTCCCAACAGTCATAGGGCTCAGGGGCACAATGAGGAAGGGTGATGGAATGGTGTTCACCACCAAAACTGTCCTTCTCCAGGGTGAAGATGGGACAGTGTGAGGAGATATGAGCTGACCCTCATGGTGGCAAAGGCAGTAGCTGATGCTCACAGCTTTCCCCTCTCTGGGTCTGACAGAGCCAGAAGGAGAAGAGCTGTGCACTCCTGGGGGGTCTTACCCCACAGATGGCCCAAACATCCCCTGGTTAAGCTCTCCATCCTCCCCTCCTCCATCTCAGTGTCCTATTAACCCACCTGTGCTTCCTTTGCAGCGGCAGGATCTCGTATAAGGATATGTACAAATTAGTACGGGTGATCTCGCCTCCTCTGGGCCTAGGAGAGAACTGCCCCTACAGGGTGGCGTGCAAGGTTTGCCTCCCAGTCCTCCGCCACAACCTGGCCACGGGACGCACCATCCACCCCTCCTTCCCCCCCGCTCCACCGCCACCGCGCCTCCCCAGGGAACCCTGATGTTGCTTTCCTTCGAGTTTAAAGAGGTCCACTGCCTCCCAGAGCCAGCAGCTGTTCCCCTCGAGGGGAGGCATGAGTGGGGCCAGGGGGGCTCAGAGCCTCCTGGGGTGGGTTTTGACAAATTGCGTCCCCCAGCCAGCCCCCTCCCCAAGTTCCACTGGCACAGAGAGCCCCGAAGGGTACCAGGCCAAATGCCACCATCCCAGCTCAGCTTCTCAAAGTACCTCAGGTGGGAGAAGCTTTGGCAGGGGGGCTTAGATGTGGTTTGCTCCTGGAGAGGGAAGGAGGGGAGCAAAGGCAGGAAGATGTTGGGGATTTTGCCATTGTTTTGGAGAGTCAGGACTGGGGGGACGATGGGGAGACCAGGGTGACCCCTCTCCCTGGGGATTGCTGTGCTGTACCAAACAGACCCTTTCTCAAGTATGGCACTTTGGAGGACAACCAACCACATCTCTGGGGAGCAGCACTTTTGCTAGTCCTGCCCATAGCTTGCTGGATCTGCCTGGGAGATGGTGACATGAGGGCAAATCTCTGGAGCTCAACAGCTCCACTCCCTCAGCTTGAATCAAGCTCCCAGCTACTGGCCATGAGTCCACAGCAGTGATTTGGTCTCCTTGCGTCTCACTGACTTGCAATTTTTATTTTTATTTTTTAATTTTATTTTGGGATGACAGCTGAGTAAAATCCTGCGCTGCTGCTTTCTTTGAAGTGCCATGACCTATGTCTGTGTCCATGGCATGAAAGAATGAATCGCAGAGCTTGTTCTTCCTTCTGCATCCCTCACAGCATCCGAGGAGATGTACAAGGGAAGCTCAGATACCTCCAGCCTTTGATCTTGGCTCTGCAGAGGAAGAGGATTCCTTAATGCAACCTACTGTAGTCACCACATTCTTCTCCAAACATCAGAAAGTGGCTTCTTCCACTCAGCATCCGTGGAACAGGTCTGTCACCCTCCACATCTGGACATGGGGATGATGCACCACCCGAGGCAAAGCAGAGCAATCAAAACAAGGCCTGGATGCTCAGTCATTAGAAAGAGGTATTTAGGGACAGGGAATTTCTTGCAAGATTCTCAGATGGCTCATCTGCTCCAGAAAGAGGTCCTTGAAGTCTTTCTACTCTTCTCTGTTGCATCCCTGGCAAAGGATGGCATCTTTGCTGAGAACATTTGCTCAGGTCCCTGCAGACAGAAGACACCTTTGGGAGGAGTTGTTACTCATTATCAACAGGACTTCACTGGCAGACACTGCTCTCCTAAGCTGGATCACCTGGTGCTTAGAGAGGTACCTGTAATGTTTTCTAGGAAGAAGGAGCTCTGGAGCAATCTGGGATTTCTGCTGACTGTGGATGGACAGAGCAGTGAAGGTGAATAAACTCAAGGGGAGGTGGACGCCAAGAGTACTGAGAACAGTTGCTGTCATCGTGTGAGGGAGACCATTGCGGTCCCTTTCTTGTGTTACCTTGTTCTCTTCCTCCCTGTGCGTGAGGTATTTCAAGGACACAAGTGCTTTTCAGGGATTCCTACTGCCCTGGAACAATTCCCAAAAGGCAACTGATGAAAGAAAATCCATGTGGTTCTTGCATCTTGTTAGATCACAAAATGCCAGCCCAACTTGTACTCCTTTCAGTTCAGTGAGCCTGCCCTGCCTGCTGGGAGAATGCTCCACAAAAAATGTCCCTATGGACATCACCTCTTCCTGAATCTACTCTTGCGTCACTTGCTATTCGTAACAGCCTGATGTGGCACAGTACTTATTTCCTAGCCAGAGAAGGACAGATGTCCCCCAGATTTCCTCCTCTGTCACTCACAAGGTTTTCTGAGGACCAGGATGAAGCCATTCGTCCCTGCTGGTTTTACAGGCGACCTTGTGCTGTAGCCACGGGTCACATGTCTGTCCAGACTTGGATAGATGGGTCAGCTCTTGCATCAAGGGTGCACCTGTGCTTGGACCAGCTCTTTGGAGCCTTCCTGTTCAGATGGATGTCATTCCGTGTGCCTGCCTGTGCTTCACTCTGCGGGGAAGTAGTAGCACAGTTTAAGATCTCTGCTCTGAGGAGCAGCAAAGTGTGTAGTTCTCATGTGGTCCTTCTTGGTCGCTGACGCAAACTCTTTGTTTCATAGGAATCCCTTCCTTCGTTGTGCAGAGAATCTCTATATGAAAGACAGTGCCTGTTGTGTGCTGGGTATCCTAAAATCCCCCCTACCAGGAAGGCTGGGTGGAAGATCACTGTCTTGCTTCCTTTTAGCACTAACTTCATGGATGAAAATTTCAAAGTTACCTCATCTTCAGACACCTTGAGTCAGTGCATACCCAGCTCTGTCAAGGCACTTCTTACAGACTCCTGGACCTGGATATGACCTCTTGATCATCCCGCTTAATATTGTGCAGTGTTGTTATCAATCCTCTTTTCCACCCACTTAGGTGTTTCAGGTCTCAAAGGGGGTGGTCCTTTTCTGTGCCTGTACCCCAAACAGCTCCTGTCGAGGACATCACCACCTCTAGTTCACATCTGAACTGTCAGAACTTGTCTTGGTGGGGCCTCTTTGGCCAGGAGTCTGCTTCCAAACCACAGGCACTCCCTAAGGAGAGGAGATATCTTCTCCCTTTTCCACACTGCTCTGAGCACACTCTAGGGAAGAAGCAAAGATCCTGCAGAAGTGCTTAATTTTTCAGCAGTGCCCTCTCTCCCAGGCCACCCCAGTTGAGATGGGCTCCTCTCCAGCAGCATCCTCCCAGCCCAGCTGTAAGGGTCAATGCCTTTGTCATTGTGAGGCTGCCCTTGCCCATTAACCATCCAGAACCTTGCAGTGCAGGATGGAAACCTGGCATGAGGGGAAGAAGAGGTGGCTGAGCCCAAGCTCCCTGGGAAATGTGGATGTGCAGGGAGAGGGAGACACAGCCCAAATATCCCAGCCTGGCAGAGGGCTGGAGGCCTGTTGTTCAGTAGTATTCCTCACTGCAGCAATCCTAGGCAGGTCCTTACGGAGCAGAGGAGCGCGAGGTGGGGGTCTGCCCTAACTGCCTCCCTTGGGAAACCCAAACAAACCCTAATGTTGGAAGGCCCAAACAGCTGCCTCTGCTGAGACTCTTTAAACTCCAACCTGGTGGAACTTGCAGCCGCATGTGGGAGAGAGCCAGGGCGGGAGCATGGCATGTACAACTTTTCCTCCCAGTTTTGTTTTTTCAGCTGATTCAGCATGCCTTTTGCACTGGTGCATGGTGGGAAAGTGGTCCATCCGCAGAGCCAGATGGAAGCAACTGGGCATCTTCCTTTGACAAGTGACCCTGGCCCACTGCCTTCTATGCAAGATGCTGCCTCCCAATTGCATAGACCCCACGAGCTGGGGATACACAGCCTTCCGGCTATGGGTTAGGTGGCCACGCAAAGCAATACCCAGGCCCCCCCCGGGAGGGAAGACGCTACGGAGGCCACAGAGCACTGTGGTGCAAACCACCCATATCTCAAATAACCCATGGCTCGAGTGCCGTGTATCTGATTTATACCACTCGCACACAGCCCTGGAACCTGTGGGACGAGGTGGGGGCTGCTGGAGGGCTTTAGGAAAGGGGTTGAGACCAGAGGAGGAGTCCCAGACTGGTAGCGAGACAGGTGCTTGAGGCCAGCAGCAGAGAGGAGAGGGGTGAGTTGCTTTCTGCCAGCATTCCTGGGTCTGTGTGAGCAGTGCTATAAATCCACATCAGGACAGTCTCTCATGTATGATTTGCCTTGATTAACGGGTTTTCTGTTCTTTTCCTGTTTGTCCGTTTGTTTTTTTTCTCTCCTGTTTTCCTGTACTATTTTTCGTTTGTACGTTTTTCTGCTCTCTTGGGAATGCCTCCTCTCTCTCTGCATCTCCCTCCCTCCCTTTCCCCCTCCATGAGCAGTGGCCGAATCCATTACACTGAGATGTATGAAATGCTGACTCTTATGTCACCACCGCTAGGCCTCGGCAAGAGATGTCCTTCCAAAGTGGCCTATAAGGTAGATCAACCCTTCCTTCTATGGGGGTTAGAGCTGAGCAGGAGCCGGGGCTTGAGGGACCCGTGGGAGGTGGGACTTGGGGAGCCGGGGAGGTATTGGAGTGTCCAACATGTGTTTAGCTCACCCCTGGGGAGCCTGGTGTGCTCAGGAGGGTCCTGGCCACATTGGCTGGTCTCCACTGCCCCGGCTCGTGACACTGCCATGGTCACTCAGAGCTCTGGATGGAAGACCCCAGTGGGAGAGGAGAGCCAGGATCCGCAATAGTGTGGAAGTAGGAGGGTTGCAGGAGATGAGATGAGGTGAGGAGCAACCCTGGTAGCACAGTTAGGAGAGTGAGATGTCCTTAGGAGCTCGCTGAACTGAGCTCATCCCCAGGGCTTGGAACCATCCTCATCCTAGCCAGCACAGAAGCTCAGGAGACGGAAAGCAGGTGGGCAGCAAGCACTAATCCCCTAGGAGCAGCTCTGCTGTGTTTGAGGAGCCAGGTGCATCGGCACAGGCTATCCCAAGGATGGCTTGTGCAAGGCAAAAGCCAGGTGCCTTCCAAAGGTGTCGCTGAGTTTTCCCACCTGGGGTAGTGGCTCTCAGTCAGCTCACAGCAGTGGCACAGTGTGTTCCCAGCTGCATAGGCATGGCAAAGGAGTGCAGAAAGCCATGAAGGACATGGAGTGGGAGCTGCATGGCTTTGCTCAGGGCATTAGCTGCCAGGACAAGACCCGGAGCTATGGGGTGATTAGTTGTCCAGGTGTGGATCAAATGGAAGCTTTTATTGGCTATGGGCTGGTGCCCACAGTGCTTTCAGCAACATTCACGGTTAGCACAGGGGCATTCTGATACACTTCCAAACACACTTCCACTCTCTCCAACTCTCACTTGTTTGTTCACACAAGTACACATTCACCATCACACTTTTCCGGGAGAAAAAGGGAGGCTTGAAGGAAGGGAAAGGACATCAGAATCTGGGTGAAAGAGAAGTGGGCAGGGAAGGGATGACCCGAGGTATTCACAAAGCAAAATATACTCTCTGGAAAGTGGATCTGGTCACTTTGGTTTGCACCCTGCCTGCCCAGGGTGGGGAAGGAGCATGGCGTGTCTCACCTGCCTTGGTTGCCCTTTTCTCTTTCCTTCTGCACTTTTTCTACCTCCCCTCCCCTTCCCTTCCCTTCCTTTCCCCACCCTTGGATAATTTGGACCCCCTGCATGTGCTGGCAAACTTCATCTCTGAAAGACGCAAAAAGGGAGCGCCAGGATGTAGCATGCTAGAGGAATCCAGCCGACCTGAAGTCCCTGAAGGTTAGGGACCCTCCTCTCCCCTGCCCCAGGTGGGAAGGGTTGAGAGCTGGAAAGCCAAACCACCTGGGAACGGAAACCTGAGCCCCCCTCTCCCCTTCCCGCACATCCCACACGCCTGCATCCCTGATGGATCAGGTGTGTCTTCCCAAAAGTGCTGGGAGGTGCTGTGGCAGCCCCGGTGCCATGGGGAGGGGGGCTCAGGGGCCGTTCCCGGGGTGCAGGAGGAGCCCTGGAAGGCAGTGAGCCGGTGTCCTGGGTGGAAGGAGCCGGAGGGGGGGAGGGTGGCGGGATGATCCTTGCCCTTCTTTTTTGGCTGTGCTGTTTTGACACTCTTTGTTGCTTTTTATTTTTTAATTTTTATTTTTTTTCCCTTTTGTTTAATGTTTAATTTCTTTTCCTCCAGCCTGGTCGATGTGTTTTTCGATATTGTTTTCCGTCCGCTGTTTTCTTCTCTCTCTTGCGCAGAGACTGGTGCTGATGAACATGCCTGTGGCCGAGGACATGACAGTCCATTTTACCTCCACCTTGATGGCTCTGATACGCACGGCCTTGGACATCAAAATTGCCAAAGGTAACGTCGGTGGGAGAAGGAGGGGACAGAGCCAGGAGGGCTGCAGAGTGACCATCATCCTTTCACAGAATCCTAGAATGGTTTGTGCTGGAAGGACCCTTAAAGATCACCTTGTTCCACCACCCCTGTCATGGGCAGGGACACCGCCAACTAGACCAGGTTGCTTCAGGCACCCAACCTGGCCTTGAACACTTCCAGGGATGGGGCAGCCACAGCTTCTCTGGGCAACCTGTGCCGGGATGTGCCCATCCTCACAGGGAAGAATTTCTTCCTAATACCCAATCTAAATCTACCCTCTTTCAGCTTAAAGCCGTTCTCCCTTGTCCTATCACTGCTTGCCCTTGCAAAAAGTCCCTTTCTCTTTGGGCAGGCTGAGGACCCTACAGCCAGTTTGGGGTTGGCTGCCCAGAGCCTGGTATATGGATGGAAGCAATTACCTTGAACAGGCAAATTTTTGCCACTATCTCTAAAAAAAAAAAAAAAAATCTATTTCTTTAGGGAAGAAGTGGCCAATTTTTCACTAGAAGCTGTTTCTAGAGGGTAGAAACAGCTTGATGTCCACTATGTAATGGAGGAGGGAGAGAGAATTCCCTTTCCTCCCCATGTACAAAACCAAACCAAGGAGAGAAAAGATGTGCTTGGCTTCCTAAGGCTGTGGGGAAAAGAAATCTCTCAGGGAAGATAAAATGCTCAGAGCAGGAAAACCTGCTTTGTTGTTGTTACTGGAAAGGCTGTGATTCATCAGATCAAAAACTTCCTGCAGAAACGTGGCATTTTCAATAAAATATCCCCTGGGAACAGCTCAGCTATTGGAAGAAAACCCAAGCTAGGGCAAGTTATCAGCCAAAGCCCAGTGCTCAGACAACTCCTTGAATCTTGAAACGATGGGTTCCAGCCCCTCTAGATAAAGCAGATATTTGAACTTGGTTCTCCTACAGCTCACCCAAATTGTCCTGAGCGTGGGTATCTCTGGTTGGCACATGTTGACAATTCCTGATAAGCTGGGTCTTCCTAAGCTCAGCAAATCCCTTCACCACTGGCCAGAGAGCTCTGCTCTCCATGCACGGCCTCACCAAGCATTTAAAGATTTACCAAGTGGAGCTGCTCTTTCACCAGCACATGATCCACTCACCAGAAAAGTGGGGCAGCAGCAGGTGTGTGTGGGCAGGAGTGGGATTGGAGCTGCAGAGACGGACCCAAGGCAAGCTTGAAGGTGGCAGCTTTGAGTGGGAGGGCAGGGGATGGGGAGATGGAGGCACATATGGAAGGGATGGTAGGAAAGTTTCCCTGTGAGAGCAGGAGACCAGGCTTGCTGCAGCAAGATGGCCTGCCCAGCCCGGAGAGCTGGTTGCTGCTTGTGAGCCTCACTTCAGGCTGGGAAAGGGGAGGTTAGTTGGACCCTGACGCCAGGTCTTGATGCGTGTGGGCCATTTTTCCCCCTGCTGCTCAAGGTGGTGCAGATTGGCAGCAGTTAGACTCCGAGCTTCAAAAGGAGATCCTGACCATTTGGCCTCACCTATCCCAGAAGATGCTTGACCTATTGGTACCCATGCCAAAAAGTGAGTCTCTGCGGGGGGCTGTCTTTGCTTTCAAATTCCCATCATGCTCACAGCAACTTCTTCCCAAAGGGAGGTGGGGACTGGGCAGACCCATTCCCAGCTGGGGGAAAAGTGGGAAAAGGGTTTATTGCTACAGGCTGGCTTCTGCCTTGCTCTGCCTGGCTGCTTGGGAACGCTCTTGAAAGACACACAGTTTGCAGGGATCTACTCCTGCCAAACACAGAGTCTCCTGTAAATCATCTCCAGAGCATCAGGGAGGGAGGCTGAGCATCCTTTGCACTGTTACATCTGATGACGTGATGAGGTTGTGTGTCTTTGTGTCTTAGGGTGATGGTTTCGAGCCATCTCCATTAGTTTTATCTCTGTGAGGAGTCTCCGGGTGTTCAGCATTCTCTCTTTTGGAGCAAAGAGCAGAGTCTGAGGGTCACCAGGGTATCCCACAGCAGGGCTCTTCCTGAGATCCACACTGGTGCTTTCAAACCTGCTGTTTCTGTTACAACACAAGCATCTCCACTTTGTCTCCTCTTATGCTTTCAGCCTCTGACCTGACTGTTGGGAAAATATATGCAGCCATGATGATCATGGATTACTACAAGCAGAGCAAAGCGAAGAAGCAGCGGCAGCAGCTGGAGGAGCAGGTGGGGCTCAGTGAGGGCGTGTGGTGGGCACATCACCCTTGCTGCTTCCCACCACTTCTCAACCAAACGTGCAGTCAGCTGAATGAGAATGCAGCTGAGGGATGAAGACGGTGGTACAGGTTGGGGTTCAGTGTCTACAAGGCACATGTCGTGTCCACCCTCGGTCCTTGACAGCAAACATGAGCATGATGTCCCCTTCTTCAGTGGTGGGAGCTTGGTAGGTGAAGTGCTGGATGTCCATCCATATTTCCTACAGGCTCAGTTTCTTCCTTTCTTCAATACAGAAAAATGCCCCCATGTTCCAGCGCATGGAGCCGTCCTCCTTGCCACAGGAAATCATCTCAAATGCAAAGGCTCTGCCGTACCTCCAGCAAGACACCCTTTCAGGCCTGTGAGTATTGCACTGAGAAGAGAGGTAGTCCTGCCACTTTTCTGTTTCTACAGCCCTTGTTTTCTTCTTGGAGCTGGCACTGGGATGCACAGAGGGTTAAATTGGTCCTGAGAGCAGAGAAAATCCAGTCCTGAGCACAAAATTTTTGTAGGATTCCAGGTACCTGGTGTGCATCAGCATCACCAACAACAGCAGAGGTGGCAAAGGGGGATGGCTGAGGGTCTGTGTGGACACTCTTCCCTCAGGACCATCCCAGCACAAAGTGCCAACACTCCTACCTAGGAGGGTCTGGGATGGACCTGAACCCTGGGAGCAGTTGTACAGTGGGTTCCTGCGTTGTGCAGGGTCAGAGGGGGATCCCAGCATCCAGACTGGTGGGAATGAGATGGTGAGAGTTGTTGGCACTGCAGTTGGGGTGTTTTCACTGCTGCTGCAGGACCTTGAAGCACTGCTGTCCTCTCCTGCCTGGGCACCACTTCAGCTCTCTAGGGAGCATGAAGTTTGTCCTGGGGGTCTTGATAGCCTGGGGGGCAAACACAGGGGCTCCCCAGCTCTGAGCCAGTGGAGAGGCGATGCCCAGCAATGGCAGCACCCAGCTTGTGGCCTTCCTGAAGCTGAGCTGTCTTTGCAGGAGCAGCCGAGGTGGGTTCCCCTCGCTGAGCCCGCTCTCGCCACAGGAGATCTTCCAGCTGGCGTGCATGGATCCAGCCCATGGGCAGTTCCAGGAGCACCAGTCTCTGGTAAAGTCACACACTGCCTGATGGGCACTCACCTGCGGTCCCAGCAAGGATGCTGGTGGGCACAGGGAGGTGTGGGATGTGAGCACTGCACAGGGAAGGCAGCTGTTGGGTCATGCACAGGTCCGAAGCATGGGATAAATGTCCCCAGGTGTGCTCTGCCCCTTGCCTCTAGCACTGGGGACACCTGGACCAACCCTGGCTAGAGGGGTCAGGCAGAAGCAAGTGTTTTTGGGATGAGAGCTATGACCAGAGTCTGATGTCCTGCAGTAAAATGTCCTTCTCTTCACAGGCTGCTCTTTTTTCCACTGAGCGCTCATTTCAGTGGGTTACCCCATGCTGAGTGATGGTATCTGATGTTTTCGGATTCATGTTCATTTTGTTGTCAGTGCTGGTGTCCCCAGTCCCAAACCAAGCTGTCAAACTGGCTCCAATGGGAGCACACCCCTCCGGCCCCACACACATGCCGGCCTGTCTGTCTGTGTGTGTGTATATATACATATCTATATATATCTCTTCATGTCTGTGTGTGCACTTGTGCACCACCCAATGCTGTTGGATGCAGTGTCGTACCACTGTGCATCTCCAGCCTGGTCCGTGTCCCCAGGGTCTGTAGCACTCTGTGTGAGCTGTGTACCATACAGGCAGGTGTCCCCTGCCCCAGCCACCCCCACCACGTGGGAAGGTGGCAGATGAGACTCCCCCCCTCCCCATAAAGTCACCTTCTGGCAGATCTCTCCAGGGTCACTGCCTGCCCATCTCCTTGTCACCATGTCCTGTACAAAGACTCTCCTAAACTGGGAATTAACCAGTGTGCTGTGGGCAGCATCTGTTCTTTTAATAGGGATATGGCCAAGAAGCCTTTAAGGCTGGGTCAGAGAGTAAATCCTATAAATTGGCCCCCTCCTGGCAAAAGAAGGAGTTAAACCCTGGAGAGTCAGGGCATCACAAGATCCAGGCAGGGTTTCCCCTGTCACTGGTGAGGTACAAGCTGAGCTGGCCATCAGGCAAGCCTGAAGCACCACCTTGAGACACACCTACAGTGGATTGTGGACTGGAGATTATTTTCCAGTTGGCAACATGATGAATTCTAAAGTCTTAGACTCTGTTTTTCATAGAATCATAGAATAGTTCAGGCTGGAAGGAACCTTTAAAGCTCATCTAGTTCCAACCTCCCTGCCATGGGCAGGGAAATGTTCGATTTGATCAGGTTGCTCAGAGCCCTGCCAAACCTGACCTTGAATGTTTCAAGGGATGGGGCATCCACACCTTTCTGGACAACCTGTGCCAGTGTTTCACCACCCATTTTCGGTCCACTTATATTCTGCCCCTGGCTGAGTGAGCAGGGCTCTCCCCTGCCAACAGGGCAGAAGCAGCATGCTGCCCTGCTCCAACCCCATCCCAAGAGCGTGGCTGTGTGTTTGTTTCCAGGAGCCAGAGGTTAGGGAGTTTCAAAGAGTGCAGCCCTCTAACCGTGGCAGCTACCTTCCCGTGGACACTCAGGACCATGCTGTCTCTGGGAGGGCCTCCTCCATGCCTCGTCTCACTGTGGATCCCCAGGTAAAACCAAACAAAGCCCCCATGGGTGCTGGGTCCATTCAATGCCTGCCAGGTAACACGGGGGCTTCTCTTTGTGCTGAGCCCTGTGGCTTCCCCACACCCTGACACTGGAGTGTCTCCTCTTCTCTGGGATGCTGCACAAGTAGGAGAGCTGCTGTTCCCCTACATGGGAGACACTGGCAACAGAGAGCAGCCCGGGGAATCGACCTCCTGGCTCATGGGGGAAGATCTGTGATGGAGCCAGGACCATGCTGGGAGGTGGCAGGGTCTCCTCACAGTGGGACACTCCTCCTTTCCTCTGGCCCTGGGCACTGGCTAAGGTTTGAGGAGTTCCAGCTCAGCTGATGATCTCACAGGTGAAGAAGTGCCTTTTCCGTCCTTTCCCATTGTCCCAGCACATGCACTTCTCTGTCTGTCAAGGGGAACTCAGGCCACATCTCACCTTCTCATTTGTCTGCCTGGTTTCTCTGTTGTTCTGTCTTGTGCTCAGCCTCCACCGAGGCACTGACACTTTTATGGGGTTCAGTGTTGTTGTGAAGTCTCTGGCTCTGCTTTCTCCCAGAGGTGCTGGTGCAGGCACCATGTCCTGGTGTTGGTGCCAGTGTGGCACATTGTGGCACTCCGGGGTGGGGGGTGTGAGGAGGAGGAAGGAAAGCTTTGCCTTGTGGTCTGTCTTGACCATTCAGCATCAGAGATGATTAGAAGGAGGGGATGGGAGCAAAAGGTGAGAGGAGATGGAGAATGGCCTGAGGCTGCAGAGGCAAAGAATAAAGCAAAGGAAATATGGAAGGAGGTGATGTTTCCCCCACGACATGAGAACACAAGCTAGAAGGAGGGGAGAATGTAGGAAGGAGAAGCATGGGAGAGAGAAAGAAAAGGAAATCAGATAAAACAGCACCATGAGTGGGGAGAGAGGGAATGAGTGCAGGGGAAAAGGGATGGGGATGTGGGAATAGAGGAAGAGTAGGGAGGGGTCTGGAAAACTGGTGGCAGCCACGAACACAGAGCGACGGGCACTGGAAGATCCCCTCTCTGTCAGTGATTTCTTTGGTATTTGCTCCACTTGACTCTGTTTTCTAGGCAGGGAGGGATGCTGAGACAGCCAGGGGGAAAATGGTCTGGCACCCTTCACATCCCCATGCCTTAGGGGCAGATGCTTCTGCTCTCCCCCCCAAACACACAGCACTTCGGCTTGAATCGGGGCTGCCAGCTTTGTCTGTGCAGAATGGCTCCAGCCAGCTGGGGACAGGGAGCCCATGAACACCAAGGCTAAACCCCACTTTCCTCCCATCCCTGATTTGTGCAGAGATCATATGGGGAGGGGCTGTGCTCGGGTTGGCTGCCCCCCACCCCAGATCTCCCCATCCTGCCGGCTGGTGATCCCAGTGATGGGGGTGAACTGGTAATTCTCAACCACCGTGGTCCCCAGCCCTGCCTGGCACTAATCCCCTCCCGGGCTGGCCGGGGTTGCTTGCAGGTGGTGACAGACACCAGCTCGATGCGGCGATCGTTTTCCACCATCCGGGACAAGCGACCCAACAGCTCCTGGCTGGATGAGTTCTCCATGGAGCGCAGCAGCGACAACACCTACAAGTCCCGCCGGCGCAGCTACCACTCCTCGCTCCAGCTGTCTGCCCGGCGCCTCAACGCTGACTCGGGTGAGCAAGGCCCCATTCCACACCAAAATCCCAAAAAATCTCTAGCTTGAGCATTCCCTACTCCTGCAGGGGGGGCGGTGGGGACTGACATGGATGTTCTACAGGCCACCGGTCTGAGGGGCACCGCTCAGGCAGGGAGCGGGGCCGATCCAAAGAACGCAAGCACTTGCTGTCGCCTGATATCTCCCGCTGCAACTCCGAGGAGAGGAGTCCCCCGGCACAGGATGAGTCACCGGAGCGGCGGCGCGAGTCCCGGTCACCCAGCGAGGGCAGGTCACAGACACCCAACAGGCAGGTGGGTGACAAAAAACCCCTTCCTAAGCACAAAGGGAAGCGTAGAAAAAGCTCCTTGCCAAAAATGGGAAGACAAGCCTCCACTCTGAGAGATCTGCAGTGTCTCTCTTCCCTGTGGTGGCATCTCTGTGTCCCCTGTGAGCTGGGCAGGTTGGGGGTGCTTGGACACCCTGCAGAGCATTTGGGGAGAGGGGTGGATCTCATGCTGGTCCTCTTGCTGCTGTGGCATCCACTTCCTAGCAAGGTCAAGGTGTCCCAGCTACACAAACGTGGAGATGCCAGTGCTTGAGTCAGCTTGAAGCCCCTGGAGACGCTGCCTGTGGGGACCAGCAGCTGGCAAGCTCTCAGCTGTTCCTGCAGTGGGTCTGTGGGCGCTTTTTGCTTTTGACCACCAGGAGCATAGAATCATGAAATATCCTGAGTTGGAAGGGACCCACAAGGATCATTGAGTCCAAATCCTGGCCCTGCACAGGACAACCCCAACCATCCCACCATGTGCTGAGGGCATTGTCCAAATGCTTCTTGAGCTCTCGCAGGCTTGGTGCTATGTTAACTTCCTAGGGGAGCCTGCTCCAGTGTCTGCCCACCTTCTTGGGGAAGAACCATTTCCTAATATCTAACCTCAATCTCCACTGACACAGCTGTTCCCTCGGGTCCTGTCACTGGTGAGAGAGAAGAGATTGGTGTCTGCCCCTCTGGTGCTTGTCACGAGGAAGCTGCAGACCCTAATGAGGTCTGCCCTCAGCACGCACCATCCTCATCCCTGGAGCAGACCCCGAGGCAGGGATGGGGCAGGAAAAGGCACAAGAGGGAGGATTCCACAGGCAACCCAGGCTCAGGGCAGGGGGGAGTGTGTGCATGGTGTTGCCTGCTGTTGCCTCTGTATTCCCGGGTGTGTCTCGGTGCTTTGCAGGGAATGGGCTCCCTGAGCGAAAGCTCCATCCCCTCCATCTCGGACACCAGCACGCCCCGGCGGGGCCGCCGCCAGCTCCCGCCGGTGCCCCCCAAGCCGCGTCCCCTCCTCTCCTACGCCTCCATGCTCCGGCACGCCGGGGATGCCTCTCCGCCCGCCGAGGAGAGCGAGGGGGGCTCCCCGCTCCTCTCCTCCACCCTGGATCCCAACACCGCCGGCCTGACCGAGTCTTCCAGCTCCCCGGCGGGGAAGCAGAGCCGGCAGTCCACCCCGCAGCGCTACATCTCGGAGCCCTACCTGGCCCTGCACGACGACTCGCACGCCTCAGACTGCGGTGAGGAAGAGACGCTCACCTTCGAGGCGGCCGTCGCCACCAGCCTCGGCCGCTCCAACACCATCGGCTCGGCGCCACCGCTGCGGCACAGCTGGCAGATGCCAAATGGGCACTACCGGCGGCGGAGGCGAGGGGCAGCGCAGGGCGTGATGTGCGGGGCCAGCATCGACGTGCTCAGCGACACCGAGGAAGACGACAAGTGCTAGAAGATGCTCCCCCTCAGCCCTCGCCACCCCATCTCAGCTGTGCACCCCCTTCGACCCCAGCCCCGCCGCCCGGCCCCCCCCTCTCCAATGCATGCTCTTCGCCACGCCTGGGAATGAAACTAAACCAAATCCAAATGCAAGGGGAAAAGGAGGAGAACCAAACCGACCGGAACGGAGGGGGGAAAAGGAGGAAAAAAAAAAAAAAAAAAAGAACAAAACGGGAAAAAAAAAGAGAAAAAAGTCTTTGTGCAAAAAAAAAATTAAAATCTGTCGACTTTCATTTATTACTATAACTTTTTTTTTCTGCACAGAGAAGCATTTAATGGGCGGTGGAGTGGCCCGGCCGGGTGCGCATGCTGGGGGGCAAGGGAGAGCCCCCCCAGCTGCAGCCCCGCTCCCTGCCCCAAGCGGGACCCCCGGCAAGGCTTGTCCTGATGGTTTTCTGCTCCCCAAGGCCAGAGAGTCCCAGAAGGGAGGCACCAGGTGCCCCCTCTGCTCTGTCGCTCGGGCTTGTGCTGCTGTGGCTTTGAATTACCCTCCCTGTGGGGTCTCATCCTGCCTGGAAAAGGGGCAAAGTGTGATGGTGGGGTGCAGGGGATGACAGTGCACCAGACAGACCCGAGCAGCTCTGTCTGCCAGTGGGGGAAAAACTCAAGCCAACTGGTTTGTACTGAGGCACGGGGGCTCAGCGCTGCCGAATGTATACTGTCTCCCACCAACATATATTTATTTATATACGGAGAACTCTAGGTGTGCCTGTGTGTGTATATATGGGGGGGGGGAGTGTGTGTATATATATTTATATGCTGTATATATAAAGATATACACATACATGGATTTGTTTTAGTCATCTGACAATGCTGGGGAGCCCCTTGGGGCGTTTGCTGCCTGCATCCCCTTTGGCGGGGGCAGGACCAAGCCCCCCCGGGGGGCTGCTGTGCACTCGTCGCTGTAGCAGAGCATTGGGAACATCACCCTGCTCCCTGTCCCAGACATTTCCAGTGGTGGGAATTGCATTTTCTCCATTAGAGATGGCTGTGGCAAAGGGACCCTGGGCAGCTCAGCTGCTGGCAGTGCCTGCAGGTGTGGGATGCCCAAGGGTGGAGGATGGGGCTGTCCCTGGGGGTACGGTTTGCTTGGTACCAGTGGTGCCAAGGTGGTGATGACAAGCCTCTCAGCGGCCTCTTTGCTGTGTTTTCCCAGGAAAAGAAGATATCCATGTCTGCAGGGGTGTGAAGATGTTGTGTGTGCATGATGGCACCTTAAGAACTGTCCTCCTGGCAAAGAAGCCCAGCTTTGGCACCACTCCTGCCTCAGTTTCCCCTGCAGCCATGGCCCCTGCCCACTCCTGGAGCCTGGCACCTCCTTTGGAGAGGGGCTGCCGTGGGGGAGCTGGGTTTGCAAACCTCATGGCACCAGTGCAGGAGCAGGTGGGTGTCTGAGAGCTGGTGGGACTTTGAGAGAGGAGTGTGGTCTGGGTGGTGAGCAGGGTGGATCACCCCTCCTGCAGACACTGAAAATGAGGAACAGGGCCACCTTGGCCACCTTCCGTGCTGGTCATTAATTAAGCTGATAATTATATTCTGTCAGCTCCTAACTATCCATGCACCCCCTCAGCTATGGGTGCCATGCTGTGCCTGCCAGCCCAGGGAGATGCTGGCGGCCTGGTGGTGATGTGTGGCTCACCCTGGTGATCAGTGGTGTGTTTTTACTATGAGTTGTGTTTGTCGTCAGCCTGAGCGTGCTCCTGGTGAGCCAGAGGGTTCTGTGCCTTTGGAGCCCTAGGGAAGGGCTTGCTCTGTGGACCAGGGTCTGGTCGGTGCATTTGGACCAGGTGTGGCTATGTTTGTGGAGATGGGACATACGGATGGGCAGGGGGAGGCAGTGCAGCTCTCATCCTGCCCGTCCTCCTGCTCATGGCTTCGCTGTGCTGCGAATTGTTGTGGTCTGAGTCTTTGGGACTGTTCTTTAGCAGAGCGGCGGCTCTGGCAAAGCTTTGCTTTGGTCCTGGATAACTCATGTCCTCTCCTGACCAAAAGATGCTATGGGCACAAAGTGCCTCCCTCCTGCATGTGCAGATCAGCCCCTGCCCTGATTGCTTTGCAAGCTCCCCCGATGGAGCTCTGCTTTGTGAGAAGCAAATCCCACCACTTCCAAAGGCTTCCTGCTCCAGGGCTTGAGCACTGACCAAAATTTTTCTTTTTAATGGTCAAACTGCCCTCTGTGCACCCATGTTTGTCTTATGGGGCCCACAGCTCCTGCCTCCGTTGGTCCTTGCTGATGGGTGGCACCTCTGCTGTCCCTGTTCACCCTCTGCTTCCCAAAAAGATACTTCCACCTGCCAAAGGATCCAAGAATTCCCAAGGAAGGCCTTTCCCTTGCTCTGGCTCAGATCCTGCATCCCCCATCTCGGCAGCTGGGGGCAAGCCACCCCTAATTCAGCTGTGGGGAAGGTCCCTAGCGCTGGCTGGGGGCACTGGCATCACCTGTCCCCTTCCAGCTATCTGTGAGCAGTTCATGGCTTCAACCTGAAGCTGTTGGAACGTTGCTCCCTGTGCTGGAATATGGGGGAGCCGTGTCTGATGGGCAGTGTGGGATTGCATGGGATCCAGGACCAGGGACGTGGTGGTGCTGGGGGCGGGGGGAGGCAATGCCGTACCTGCTCTAAATATAGGTGCCAGTATCGTCTCCTTCTAAATGCAGAAAGGTGTCTGACAATGCACCGGGCTCTGAGTAACAGCCCGCGGGGAAGGGAGGAGGCGGCTTTTTGTGTCTGTGCCTGTCGGGTGGGAGGGAGGGAGTGATGCTCTCGAAGCGGGGGCACGTTTTATGCGGATTTCAGGCTTTGAGCGTTTTTCTTTCCTCAGCCCCGGAATGGGGCCGGTGAGCAATGTGTGGTGATGCTCTGCAGTGGTGGTACAGGCTGGGGCCAAGCCCCCGAGGAGCACCTGTACGAGGCACTGGGCTGCAGTGTCCGAACTTAAGCTTTTTGACATGTCAGCCCTGTGTTTAACTCGCGTACAAAAACTGTGTGAAACAATACAGAGCCCCTTTTTACCCTGAAAGGGCACAAAAAATGCCCCACTTCTGTGTCTCCTGAAACAGCCACAGTCCTGCTCCCATGGTGGGAGGACAGGCAGGGACCCATGGGGATGAGGCAGCACCTCCAAAACATTTCTCTGAAACCAAAAACATCCCCCAGGAGAGCCATGGAAAGGATTATGCCAAGGGGGAAGGAAAAGCAGCCCCAAGGCACCATTGCAGCCTGTGCCTTGCTTTTCAAGGCACTGAACTCACTTTGCTGCAGTACAAGCTCTCATCTCTGACTTTTTGGATATTTCCTTCTCCTCCTGGATACCAAGGATCTGCCACTGCACTCGCTGTTAGTGGCCGCTGGCCATGCTTGACCATGGGAGGGAAGATGAGAAGGGGAGGGTGTATTTCAGCCTCTGCCTACATGGGACATACCCCTGCCCAGGCAGGAGTTCACCAGTAGCATGCAACTGGTTCCCAGTTTGGTGCTGGGACAGGACTCAAAGCCCTGCAAAGCTCCTGGGGGGTGCTGTCGTGGGTTTGTGGGGAGATGAGGCAGCCCCAGAGCACAGACCCCCACTGTCCCCTCCAGGTTGGTTGTCCCAGCACTGTCCTGCTGTCCTGCCATGAGGCCTTGGACAGCAGTGCCCCTCAGGTGTGGGGCTGGTGGCTCCTGGGGCTGTGGGAGGGTGGGTGGGAGATGCTCTGCCTTCATCCCCCAGGCTCTGGGGCAGGATGTTGTAACATAACATGCTTGTTCGGACCCAAAGGGGGAACCGAACCGATTGACAACAATGTACAACTTCAATGTTTTTTGTCAAAAGGAAAGAAAAATAAAACCTTGTTGTAAAGAACTGCTGCAGACCCTGTCTCATTGGCAACCCCTGTGCTAGTGGGGCCATGGGGACTCTGGGTGGGAAGATGAACCCCTATGAAAGGTTCCCAAGGCAGGGAGGGGGTGGCACACAGCCTGTGGTGGCAGCCCCATCACATGGGATCGGGTGTTTGCCAGCATGGGCATCTCTGTGGTCCCCAGGCAGGGTAGGGAGCTGCAAAGGAGTGAGGCAGGGAGGATGTTTGGGAAGGGTTGGTATCCTGGGGGAGCTGTGGCTCATGTCTGGCTGCTTCCAGATACACCAGCTGGGGGGCACTGGGCATCTTAGGGGTCCAAGACTATGAGCCTGAGGATCTGTGAACACCAGCACCACAGCAAACCATCAGGGGAAGCCAAGAGCATCGTGGTGACATCATATTGCTGAAGAAATGCAAGGGAGCACCAACCTGCAAACCGAGGGCTTGGAAACCCTGCTGAGATCCACTGCTTTGGGGAATTCAAACAGCTTGGCCAGCTCTCCATGCCAGAACCCAGGAGATGTCAAGTGGATGCAGATGCTGTTGCCTGGTCCAAAGCTCATGGGTGAGTTGTCAAGCAAAGATGCTGAAGTCACATCTTATGTTTCTTTTTTGCAAAGCACAGAATGTTCTCAGGCAGTCAGAGGTGAGGCAGCAGCCTGTGGCAGCCTCCAGGCTGAGCACGGGTGACAGCGATGGTTTATGGCTTTTCAACAGGACTCTTTTTCTTTCCTAGTGACAGGAGGGTGCCAAGTAAAGCTCAGGAAAGGATGCAGTCAGTCGCTTTGTTTGTCTGGACCACTTTGAGCTGAGCTCTACCCTGTGTGTTTCCCACACGCTGCAGCCCCTCTCTGTGTGTTGCCACTGAGGACTAAGCCCAAATGTCATGACCTGTAAGAACTGGCTTTATCTTGCTCTTCACTTTCTGCATCTTTTCCTTTATTCCTAAATGCTGACAGACTTGGTTTTCAGTCCTTTGGCTCGTGAAGTGATGAAACCCCTGTTTTCAGTGGGAAGTGTACAGTTCCGGGAGACGGCCCAGCTTTGAGAGCACTTCCTGAGGTGATGGATGCACTGACAGCCCAGCATTTTTTTCAGGCTGGGAAGTAAATTCTCATTTTATAGCCAAAAAAGTATTCTGCACTTCTGTGGGGATGGCTCTGCAGGGTGGTGCCACCTTCATCACTTAGAGCTTTGCACTGGTGCTGGAAGAAGTTTGAGGAGAGGACCTCCTCCTGTGTGAGCCAGAAGTCCTGCATTGACATCCTTTGAAGTGATTGTTATAAGTATGAGCTGCTCCAAAGGCTTTGAAAGCAGGACGGAGTGTGCAGGTCTCTCTTCATGGACAACCCACAGAGCCCTGTCTGGAAGGCAGACAGGATGGGTGATGGATGTTGCTACTTGAGTGCTTAACCATCTCTACCCCATTTCCTCAAAACTTGTAAAATATCTGGGGCCATGAAGAAGACACCTGGCGCAGTGCAGAGAGGCAGAGCTTCATCCTAGCAGGGAAACTGGTGCTGCAAAACGGGGAGCCGCCACTGTTGGAGAGCCAGCACTCTGCCTGGCAGGCGCAGAGGCTAAAAAAAGCCCCTTGACAAATGGAACAGAAAGGTTAAAATTATCTGTACATCATCTGAATAACAATGGCAATGCAGATTGTGCCTGCTTATAATAGCTCCAGGAGACAGGGGATAAATTAGGAACAAAAGTACCCCAGAAACAGATGCTGCTGGCGTGTGGCTGCCAGAAGTGCTGGGGCTGCTCCTCCTCACTGGCACTTATGGAGCTGCGGGGGACAGGGTCACTAGAAACCCAAAAACCTGGCCTGTGTGTGCTCCCCTCACTTTGCCCAGGGTGCTCCAGGACCCTTCCATCCCCAGGTCCCAGCAGAGCTGCCCAGGCAGCTCGTCAGCTCCTGGGATGTGGGAGCAGTCCCTGCCCTCAGTACCAGCATTGCAGCGAGTGTTGGCTTATTCTGCATTCAGATACCTGGAGGATGTGAACAGTCCTTTTTCTAGGACTGCTGCAGATCATCACGCTGTAACGTGGCTCTTTTTCCTGGGAAAAGACCCTTTCCAAGAAGAGGCCTCGTTTTACTAGATGTTTTCTCTCTGTCTCTGCCCTGCTTTCCTCCTGCAAAGCCAAACAGAGGCCCATGGCACCAGAAGCATCTGTAGCTCTGTAGGCACTGGCTCTTCCCTAAAGGCTTTCCAGATTATTTTATAGGCAGGATGTCAGCAATTGTGCACCCCTGGAGGTTTGCAAGGCAAGCCTAGCTCTGGTCCTTGGGAACTCAAACACCCCCTCAGTCAAACGCCTGGTGATGACCACACTCAATCCTCTGGCAAAACAAGGGAAACTTGGATGTGAGGGTGCTGGAGTCAACCCAATCCCCTTGGGGGTGGAAAGGACAAAAGGAAGGGATAGGGACTTGAAAGAATGAAATCTTTTGTCTTCCTTTTTTCAGTCCCAGTAAGATGTTTAAAATTCAAATGTTCAAGGAGGAGCAGGCAGGGATTTTTTCCTGCTGGGAGGCACGGCTAATGGCTGGTGTGGCTCTCATCTCCGTCCTTCCCTTTCTTTCCTCCAGTGGCACTTACAAGTACATTTTCTTGGTGCCAAGGATGTGTGTGGGCTCTGAAGTGGGGCTGGTGCTTACTCATGCTGGGAGCCACGTGGACCTGCTGGCTCACAGGCTGGCAGCACTGACAGTTCCCCGAGTGAGCGTCTCCCCCATGGCTAAGCATCCCTCCACAGGTCAGCATCACCCCGACAAACAAGCCCATATAACCTCTACCCCTTTCCAGAACCAGTGTGACTCCTCGAGGAAGTGGGATGTGCTTGCAAGAGTTGTCCTCCTTGAAGGACTGGAACATCCTGGCCTGGCTCAGCACCTCTATTTTTTCTTCTTTTCATTTATTTATGCCTCATGACAATGATCTGCCTTGCCCGGTGATGTAGTGCTGCACATCTATACTGTCTGTGTTTGCCAGACTCCACGAGCAGGGAGTCTGTCGAGCAGGTGAAGTACCATGGACTGCCCTGCAAACCGGTCCCTACCAGTGCACAGAAGAGCCAGCTGGTACATACTGTCTCCCACAAGGTTTTGGAGAGCTGTTTGATGTCACCTTTGGCTTTAACAGGCAGCAGGGAGCAAGGGGATGGTCAGTGCTGTTTCACCCCTGCCTCTCCTGTGGGCTTGTCTTGGTATCCACCATCCCATTTCCTAGTTAAATGCCACAGAGCAGGGAAGAGCCCACTGCTCATTTGCCTGTGCTATTTCTGTGTAGATAATTAAAAAAAAACCAACAAACAAACCAACACAATTCTGGCTTCTACATGAATGCCAAAAGTGTTAATTGCACTTCTTCCCCAGCTGGTATCATCCTCTCCCCACAACGGGGCTCTCCAGCTGTCCCTCTCAATGGGCAGTCAGGTGTTGGGCAAGCAGGGTGAGCTGAGTGAGTGGGTAGAAATGCAGCAGTGGCAATTTGCAGCCAAGATGACCCAAAATCACCCAATTTGCTCATCTCAAAGCCATGGCAGGGCTGAGGAGTGTTTCAGTGCATGAGGGAGCTGCTGTAGAGACCCTGGCACGGATGAAATACATCTGGTGGGCTGTTCCAGCAGACCTCAGCAGAGGTACTGCTGATGCTTGGAGTGAAAGGGAGAGGGACTGGGGATAAGGTTTAAGGATGGGTAGTTATTTTGTAAAGCCAGGCCTAAGCTAGACTCTCTCTCCCTCCCACACGCACTCCCCTGGGACTCAGTCAGTCAATTTATGGAGCAATCTGCCATAGATGATGTGATTTTCAGATTGATTTTCACAGATCTACATCATGGCCATCATGAATGATGTGAGGATTTTTTTCCCCTTTCCAAAGGGGGAAGAGGAGAGAAGAAAATAAATCCAAGGCTATATTTCCCAGTAAAGGTTAATCTTCTGTTATCCAGGCAAAATACATGGGCTTTGGACAACGATGTCACATCTCTGGGTTCTCTTGGCAAGGGATGGAGTGTGCAGGACCATCAGCCAGAGCCACAACTCCCAGCTGCTCATTCTCCTGGCCTCTGACAGGGGCCTGCAAATATCCTTATTTCATTGCTAACTTACTTTAGGGAAAAAAAAGTGCAATCAAGCCCTTTTTTTTAGGTTCTTCTCACTGATCAAAGGGTGGACCCCATTTACACAGCCATAATTTTTTAAGGACCTGTCCCAGCTTGAGCTCTTCTTCCTCCAGCATGTGATATTGTGCTGTATCAGCAAGTCTCACCTCCTTAACAGCCAGGAGCGCATTAGGAAACCAGCGTGAGCTGTGCGAAGGAGCTGTGAATTAGCAAAGCCTCCCCTGCCCCTTGGCAAAGCCTCGTCTTACACCTCCCAGCAGGAATAGCTACAGCTGCTTTTTGCAGCAGAAGTGAGAGCAGAGCGGGTGTGATGGGGGAAGGCAGTGGGACAAGCCATGAATCTTTGCATCCTCTCAAGGACACAGCCTTGGGTCACAGCCAGTCTGCCACCCACAGTCAGTGCTATCCACACCAGCTCTGGGAATGGAGGCTTTGCTTTGGTCCTCGCATGTCCAGCCCTGCATGTCCCATGGAGAATGCATCACCCTGCTGCAAGGACAAACATCCTCATCCTCGGGTTCCCAGTGATCACTTAAGGATGGAAGATGTTCCAGAGGGTCAGGTAGCATGGAAGGAGAGCAAGGAAAAGTTCAAGCCAGACAGGAAAAGCCCACCCTCTCCTCCTGGACATTTTAGTGATGAATGTTGGCAAATCCCCGCTTTGCCCAGTGCTGATTTGGGAAGAGGGACATATCCCCACCCTGCTCTTCTGTGCCTGCAGCATCTCAGCAACACCAGCGGGGATGAAGACCTATGAGAAACAGGCAGATGGGATTATCAGTCACATGTGCCACCACTCTCTCCCTGTTTTAGCTTCTTTTTCCCTGCATTAACTCCTCAAGCGGGTTTTCAGCCTGGTGCTAGCGACAGCGATTAGACGCTTGACACAATCAGCTTCTTCCCGCTGCCTGTGAGAGGCTGGTGGGTGTTTAAACACACCCGATGGGATGTTTCTGAGCAAGCCTGGCCTTCCTCCGCATGGTGCCCAGGAGCATCCTGCCAGGAAAACCTCCCTGGGTGCTGGACAGCCCAGCAGCTCTCAGGAAAAAGGCTTTTTGCCTTGTCACTTCTGGCTGTAAAGCTGCTGCTGCTGCCCTCAGAACCTTTGCCTCCACCACCCCGCTGTGCTGGAGGGACTCCTTCGAAATTTTCAGCCAAAGCAAATGGCTGCAGGAAACTGTGAAAGAAGACGATGTGGTGGATAAAATCTACAGCTTCTGCTGGGATTAGCTCTTCCCATGCCCTGATGATTCGGGGATGGAATTGCTAGCACTTAGTGTGCCCTTGGGCTTCCTGAGACATTCAGCTGAGGGCTCGGTGCCTGCTCCAAATTCAGACGCCCATTCCCACCTGAGCAGGGTGGGGTTGTTACAGTGCCCAGGTGTGGTCTATAAGCTACCCCTGAAATAGCAGTGAGGAGGCTAAGGCGTTCTCCTTCCCCTTTTCCTGGGGGAGCTGCAACCAGTTACCGCAGAGATGGGTCTGTCCTTTAGCCAGGACAGGCTTCCGCTGCTCCTGAGACCAATCCTGCTCACAGGTGGGAAAACTGAGGCATGAGATCACAGGGCTGAGAATAACAGTTTCTAGTGGGTTGGGCATTGCTCCTCTGGACTTGGCAGGAGCTGGTGTTTGCTGCCTGAATGCTTTAATCATGTTTCTTACAGTTTCCTCCTGTAGAAACCCTTTTTTGCTCTGTTTGGTGGGGGATCAGGAGACTTTCAGTCAGGGCTATGGTTGGTGGGGCTGAGCTGCTGCCCTAATTGCCCTAAGGACTCTCACCTGTCCCTCAGACCAGCCTCTGCACCAAGGGAAAGAGATTAAGCCTTATTTTGGTACACAAATGACTATAGCTCCAGTGAATTAATTAGGAGATATTATTACAAGCCGTGAGAACAGGTCAGGCTTCAGTCTGGGAAGGAAGGGGGTAATTAATGTTCAACGATCACCTCCTGGCTGAAATCAGGCCAAGAAATAGGCTTTTTCCCCCCATATTCTGCCCCTTCCTTTGACTCACAGTGAAGGGAGATGGAGAGATTCTGTCCCATAGGCTGGGGCAGGGAAGAGGCTCCAGCAGCACTGGAGGGAGTCTGATTCTTCTCTCAGCAACAAAAACTTATTTTAGCTGGGAAACTGGAGGTCAGGAGGGCTAGACAGACCTCCCAGGCTGAATTTCACAGCCCTGAGCAGAACAAGTTGATTTTGCCAGCGCTGCCATACGGAGACATGCTGCAGATGGAGAACGCTGTATCCTCTGTTCCTGACAAACGCCTGTCATGAGAGCTTGAATATAAATCAGGGGCTTAGGCAGAGGGAGCTTATTTAGTGTTTGTATTTATCCATAAATTCCTGTTTCTCTGTAGATCATAGGAACCTCCAGAAGCCCAAAGCAAAGCCAGTGCTCCTGTGTACACAGAAATGCAGAAAAAAGAACCAGCACCTACAGGCTGGGTCCTGCAGGAGAGGAAGCCAAGCCCTGAGCTGTTGCCATCCTTGATACGGGGAGGCAGGCACAGAGGATGGAAGTGATATTCCCATGAGTCACCTGGATCGGATGGACCTGATGTTTCCTGGTCCTATGTCATGGAGCCTTGTCCTGGTGCCACAAAGCCAAGCCACCAACCTCCCCACCCTGGTGTCAGTGCTGTGGGCCACTGTAAAGACATGTTGTGGAGAGGAGGGAGAGTCAAGGTTACCATGAGGGATCCTCCTTGCATCTTTCTCCTGCTCAGCATCCCCTGGTCCTCACCATTTTCTCCAGCTCCCTCAGAGAAAGGATTTACTCTGAACACGGTCACACCCTGGCAGTGTCCACCACCCCACCTGGCAGTCAGAGAAGTGAGAGAGATGATAGCAGGACCACGGGGACAGCTGAGAGGCGAGTGGTAAAACTGCAGTCAGATTTATTTCAAGAGGCAGCTGAAATTTTACCTCATGTCTATTCCTGTGCTCTGTGCCCAAAGCTGCGGCATGTGGGACAGATGTGAAATGTGGCTCTGTGAAAGTCATCTCTGCTTAGGGCATGGGAATAGCAAAATGTCCCTTGAATAGCCGTGTTTTAATTTGTATTTCCAGGGCCTCTGGCACAACCCTGGGTCCTGTGGTGTACTCAGCAGTGGATGCACTAAATGGCCATGAGTTTTCATATAGCTGTTTTACTGGGGCAATCTGGGCAGCTGTCAGAATCAATAGCTCTCCTGGTGTTATCCCAGCAGTGATGGTTGCAAGCAGTGGCTTGGGAATGTGGTGGGTAGACCAGCTGGGGAGATTTTTTTAGTGGGTTTTGGTCTATAAATCCAAACCTTAGCTTGGCTTGACTTTTTCAGTGTCTGGTTGAATCAGCTGCAACACAGGATTAGATGTCACTGGGCAACCAAATGGATAATGGGTGTAAGAAGAAAGGGATGGCAAAATCAAAAGGGAGGGAGGAGAGAAGCGGGGATGGTGGTGACCCATGGAGACCCATCCTAAGAAACACAGTCCCCCAGGAGTGTGAGGATGAACTGCTCCTAGAGAAACCAAAAGGAAGGAGCTGCAGTCTAACAACTGCTCCTTCACCCTCATTCATAATGCTGTGATGCTCATGTGGTCATGGTGACAGATCACAGAATCACAGGATGGTTTGCATTGAAAGAGACCTTAAAAATCATCTTGTTCCAAAGCCCCTGCCATGTGCAGGGACACCTTCCATTAGACCAGGTTGCTCCAAACTCCATCCAACATGGCCTTGAACACTTCCAGGGATGGAATGTGAGATGTCTGCAAGGTGCTGTCACTTTTGCACCAAAAGCTTTCTCGGTGCTGCTCTGAGGCTGTCAAGAAGCCCTGGGCTCACTGGAGCTGCGTGCTGCAGGAACAGCCTGCCTCTCAGTGGGGATGGGGCTCCTGGGGGTGATGCCATCTGGATGCACAGGAGGAGACAGCCTTTGCTCCCTGAAACGTGTCAGCTCGGGGTAGAAGAAGAAAATCCTGTTTTATGGGGGCACAAATAGCTTTGTTGATGGAAGAAGGAGACTTTAGTAGAGGTGGTTATCGAGTCCTGAGCATCCTGGCTCTAGCTCTGAGCACGAGTTGCCTGATGGCACGAGGTCTCAGTGGTGTAGAGAGCAGAGTGTGCCTTTAGTGAGAGCAGATGCTTGCAGGCAGTTCGCTCGCCGTGCAGGCGGTGGTTGCCTGCCTTGCCTGCCCACCACAGATTGAGCTCGCCTGGCACAGGGCTGGCTCCCTGCAGACTGGCTGTTTGCATGCCTGCTTGGCTGCCGGTTCCTTGTGTTGGCTGGGGTGATGCTTCCTGGGGTGAGCGTGGCTGCAGAGATTTTGATGGAATCTAAAAATCTGTCCACAGATAATCTAAGCGCACCCAGCAACCAGCCTGTGCTTGGTGACTTGGTCAAATCTGGGGTGTCACAGCAGCCTGTGTGTCAGGAGATGCATGAAAGTGTGGCCCTGTCAGAAAAGTCCAGTCAGAGGGAAGTTTGTCAGCAAAACAGGCTGCATGGCAATGGCTCTGAGGCCTGAGAAAGGTGACTCAGGGTGCTCCACAACACTCCAGTGGCTTTATGAGCTCACCCAGCAGGGGCTTCATGGAGCACAGCGCAAGGATTCCCTGTACAAAGGCATTCTGGCATTTCTGAAGGTCTTCAGCAGCAGCTACAAACACGAGTGTCTCATAAGAGCCTCTCCCACAGGAACCCCAATGGATCTTTCAGTGCTGAGTCAGGACAAGGAGCTCTCCAGGCTGAGTCACAGTGCGTGCTGACAGCCTGCTCATCCAGCTGTGGGTCCTACTGGGCTGTGGACACTTCAGCTGAACCGTTCAAGTGAACACAATGTCCATGTTTCTTAAATGAAACCTGCTCCTTCTCCCCTTTGCTCTGCTGCACTTCCAGCTGTCCCCATGTGTCTGCTGAGTGCTAGGACTGTCACGGATAGATGACCCAGAGCCCTGGCTCTCGTCCCCTGGGAACACCAGCTGCTGTCTGAAGGACCAAGTGGTCAGAGTTTTTGCTCTGTTCCCTGTGATGCCACCACTGCCTTGAGTGGGCATCGTAAGCCTGTGGGGATGTGCAGCACTGCTTGTCCCCACCGTTCTGCAGCAGTGCTCTATCACTCTGCAGGTATCTGTTGGTGTGAGCCTGCTTGGGCACTGATCCTGCAGGCAGAGCCAAGCGTGGATGGTTTTTTTCCTTTTCAAGCAGAGGCTATGCAGAGGCAGCTGGAAGACCCTGCCAGCAGAGAGCATCTCTTGTTCTGGAGGAATGTAAAAGCCAGATGATTCCTCCATGTGCCCAGCTAAGGCAGTACCAAATAATCTTGCTTGCATTTTAATTTCCCGGCCCTGTTGGGAAAAGCTGACACACCACTGTCCTCCCTTTCCGTGGGCGGTGTGTGCCTGTGAACAGGCTCGTTGGAGGGTAGCAGTAGCACTTGGGCTTACCCTGGCTGCTGCTCCGTCTGTCAGGAGCGATGGCGTCAAAGTGACATCAAGGGCTCCAGGGTGGCCAGGAGAGTGTTGGTGATGTGGCACTGAAGGGCTGACCCACCGGCTGGAAGGCGCAGCAGGACACTTGGCTTCTCTTCCTTGTGTGCCTCGCCTCCTGCCCCCTCCCCAGCGAGGCTTTCCTGTGCTCACAAAGTGCCCAGTTCCGTCTGGTTGTTTTTCCCGGCTGGTGGAGCTGAGTCAGTGCTGTTCTTCAAGGAGAAGGTTCGTTTGCCCCCAAATGGTGTCTCTCCCTGTGCGGCAAGGGCTGCTGTCATTTTCTGCTTGTGAATCCATGGGTTTCTTCAGCTGAGAAATTTGTTTGCCATTCATATATCCCTGTTGATTAAAATGGCCTCTTCTCTCAAGGGATGGACTCTTAGGAGGCAGCTACACCTTTGTTCATGGATTAGCCCCAGTACAAAGTGTGGCGATAAAATCCATCTCTGGAGTGCCACAGAAATGGTCTGAGGGCTGGATCACCCCTCCTATGAAGACAGGCTCAGAGAGCTGAGGTTGTTCAACCTGGAGAAGAGAAGGTTCCAGCAAGACCTTGGATCATCTTTCAGTGCCAAAAGGGGCTCCAAGAGAGCTGGAGAGAGAATTTTGACAACAACAGGACAAAGTGAAATGACTTCACATTGGCACAGGACAGGGTTAGATGGGGTATTGGGAAGAAATGTTTCCCTGTGAGGTTGGTGAGGCCCTGGCACAGAGAAGCTGTGGCTGCCCCAACCCTGGAAGTGTCCAAGGCCAGGTTGGATGGGGATTGTAGAAAACTGGTTGAGTGGAAGGTGTCCCAGCCACAGTGTCTGTGCAGGGGAAGGACCTCTGCTTTGAGATGGAGGTGTGTAGGTTGTGACCCCAACCTGGTAGGACAACACACCTCTCCCTTGGCACAGGTTTGTGCATCAGCTCTCCAGATCTGCTGGC
>JAWWEW010000006.1:29125260-29143066 GCA_035583185.1 Anabacerthia variegaticeps | reverse complement strand
TGCTGGCATCCCTGAGCCTGCCTCCATTGCCATTGCTGTGGCATTCCTCCTGAGCTGTTTGCCTCTCCTCAAGAAAACATATCATGGTCTAAGAATTTCTCATCCATTTAATTCCTTGCTTGCATCCCTTTAAGTACTTTACCAAACCTGTGGGACCAACATATCTACACCCTTCTGGCTGGTGAGTGGACTAGCTAATTCTCAACATCTTGAACCAGTATCATGTACTACTGGTGGGCAGTGGTGTAGGATCCTGCAAGCCAGCCCCTTTCCAATTATTTTTTTTTTTTTAATTATTTCACCCCACCTCTCTGTCTTCCAACTCTTTCTCTGGAAAGCTGAGGATATAATTAAGTTTTTGCAACAATTTCCTACAGAGCCTGTTTCCTCAGATTGATGATTAAAGGTGAATAGGAAAGAATCTAATTGTATCCATGCTTTTATCTCCTCCCGAGGCATCACATTTTGCCAGGAGAATAAGAAAATCCTGGATTCTGCGGGGTCAAAGAAACTTCTCTTTTCTCCCTTGCTCTCAGGGTGTTGGTGTCAGTGGAGTTGTACCAGGGTGATTTTGGCCTGACTTGTGTTGAGCACACGCGAAGAGATGGGCAAGACTTATCTCTCCCTGCAAAGGGAGAGATGGGCAAGACTTATCTCTCCCTGCAAAGGGAGAGCTGGGCAGAGTAACCTACCAGTGCACTGGCCTGTCCCACATCAAAAAACAAACGTGGCTGGTGAATCACAGGCTGAGCATCACTCAGCACTGGGGAGGTTGCAGGAATGTTCTCCCAGCAGCTGCTGTGCTGCAAGGGGATGTGGTGGGATGTTGAGTCTGCCAGGTGGGCAGACCCTGCGCTGCCTGCACCCTTCTCAACTCTCTACCTCGTACTTTCATCCTGTCCCTAAAGGAGCTATTGTCTCTGCCTCTCTTCCCCCTTGCCATTTTACAGCCAGGCTGCTCTCATTTAGCACTGAGCTCTGGAGGGGATTGGCTGGGAATATCCTGGCACAGGAGTGCCAGGACCTACCAGAAGATCTGCTGTGGCAGAGGACACCAGCTCCTGTGTCCTGTGGATGGGCTGGAGGTCTTGTCACACACCCACACTCATACCCATCCAGGAGAGTGGAGGCTGCTGAGAGCTGCAGGTGGGTGAGGCATCTTTTTGATGCACAAGGACAAGCCCTTCCATTTTCCTCGCTAACTTCCATCTTTGTCTCATGTCATTTCCTAAGCAAGTCTCTATGGAAACAGGTACTGTTTGTAATAAAGCCTCTGTTTTTCACTTTGCTTTGTTGCTGTCGAGGAAGAGGGGGGCAGAGACCTATGAAGGGCAGATGAGGTTTAGGTAGGAAGAGATGATTCAGCTGCCTTGGCACAGATGGGAGCAGCCTTAGCATCCCTTGGTCCTGCCCTCGCTGATGAGAGATGGAGGCTGAGATCATCCAGACCCCTTCTTGTCTCCCTTGATTTTGGTTAGAACTTGATGCCTGCCATACACAGCCCTTCTTCCAGTGGGGTTGGGAATAAATAATTTTTTAAGTGCCCTCCAACCCAAACCATTCCAGGATTCCCATCCCAGCTGGATGTCAGGGAGCACTGTGGTGTTGAATGGGGGCAAACCATCCGTGTGCAGAGTTAATAACACAGGTTTCACATCTCCCCAGTGAACCACCCTGCAGCTCTCTGGCTCTCGTGAAGGTCACCTCGTGCCAGTCCTGTCTCGGTGTCCTGACAGCACCCACTGTGACATTGCCCTGGGGTCCATGTGAGCTGCCTCCGTGCTATCTGTGGTGCGGGGGGAGCAGGAGCTGTGGGGTGTGACGCAGAGGGGCCGGAAACCACCAGGAGACAGAAGGATGCACAAGCCCCCTCCTTCGTGGGATGCTGGAGCTCCGTCATCTCGCAGAGCTTCCTGCCCGCAGCCTCTTCCCAGGCTCGTGAGCCTTCTAACTTGTTTGTTTATTTTGAGGAGGGAGGGGGGTGTCTTAAGAGCTGAGAGAGGAATATTTTAAAGGAGGAATTTAGTGCCAGATTGGCATCCTCTGCATCAGACTGAGCAGTGCATCAAAGCGTGCTCGGAGCTGCAGGAGGGAGCTGCATTTGTCAGGTCCTTCTGCTGAGAGTTGCCCTTGATATTCAGCCACCCTGGGCCTTTAGAGGGGCTGTGCTGGCTTCGGGGGCTATTAAATTCAAAGCAACCTGTGGTAGGCTAATACTCAGGTACTTCTGTTTTCCACCCAGAGTGAACTGGGCCCTGAGGCAGATATAACTGGCCTTTGACACAAAGATGAGACCGTGGTGGCATCTGGTTCATGGGTCCAGAATGAAGGTCTTCCACCCTGAGTGAGACCTGGTTCCTCTCCCCACTGAAAGCTGATCCTGCTGCCCATAGTAACATTTAGGTTGGAACTGAGTCCAACCATTAACCCAACAGTGCCAAACCCACATTAAGGAGCTGAGGGCCCACGGAGGATGAAAGGATGTGCTTTAAGATGTCCCTCTCCCACCTCTGGTTTCTGTATGTCATTCTTTGTGTTCAGCTCAAACCAGCCACCCTCCAGCTAAGGCTTTCTCCAGGTGAATCCATCTCACCCACTCCCTGACCTGCTCTGGCAAGAGGCACAGCCCAAGGACTGCTCAGCTGTCAGATCTGACATTTGGGGATCATCAGCTCTATCCCTTTTCTGTGAGAGTTATATTTGCTTTAAAAATGGGAATTCAGACTACAATGTTAATTGTGTTTCCTTCCAAAAGGAGTCGATATTAGAGAGTCTTTGCTGTTCTGCTGGAATTACAATATGTGATTATGGGGGTTGGGATACTGGTTAATTACATGCTCATTTGTTGTAATGCTCCTGAATACCTTGTGTGGCAAATGCATTACTTCTGTTTTTAATGGCTTAGAAAAGGTTATTCATAGATAGCAGGAGATAAACAGTGTTGTGTGTCTTATTAGGATGGTACAGCCCTTCCCTGATTCTTTTGGGTGTCCTCTCTTAGCCTGGGGAAGACTGGAATTCATATGTGAGATGAGGTGAGCACCTTGATGTGACTGATTTCACATCCAAGCTGATCACATCACCTTGGATGTGATTCAGATGAGCACGGCTTTCATGATCAGCATGGGAGCTATGTCAGCAAGGTGGGATGGTTCAACCTGCCGGGGGAATGCTTGGAAGGAGGTCCTGCAGCAGTGCTGAGCCTTGTTGGGCTTGGTTATCGTGGCCTGTTGGTGTCAGGGAGAAGAGGAAGGGTTTTTATGCCCAAGGAGAGGGGTCAGCCTTCCCCCAGCCCCACTTCTGCTCCCTCCTCTGTGTGCTGCCTGATTCCGTGCCCACAAGAGCGTGCACGTCAAGGCAATGTTTGCTCATACAAGTGCCTGTTTGCCCACACAGCTCATTAGTACATCTGGCTTGGCAGATTGGTGCACATGTAAAAATGGGCAAGGAAACACTGAGGCCTGGATGGCAAGTTGGGTCTGGTTTCTTTTCCTTTTTATTTTTTTTTTTTTGGGGGGGTAGGAGGATGGGGAGGAAGATGCTGCATGCAGTTTCCTGGTTAGAGTTGTATTGAACTGTGCCCTTGAGAAAAGCTTTGCCTTCCACATCGTGCTCCAACGATGTAAATTTTGTCTCCATGTTTGGTGCAGTAGGTCACCTCAAATATTTCCTAGCTTTTTATCCATAACACTTTCTCATGACCCTTTCCCAAGCTTTGCATCTCAAGATATAAATCTCAAAAAAGACCTTTGGTCCCCTCCCTGTGCTACCCCAAGGCAAGGTGGTCTGTCAGCATGTCAGCACCAGGCACACAGTCTGAGGGCAGGTACTGACTCAGGTCCTAGACCCAAACCTGACATCTTCATATGATGATGCCTTAAGGGCCTGAGATTTAAATAAGCTGCTCTGCCCACAGCCGGTTCAACCTGCCCAATCAGGTGCCAGGAGTTGCTTTAAGCTGCCAAAAAGTTGGTTGTGTGTCTGGAACCTAGAAGAGGCAACAAGAAACCAGAGCATCTCCAGCCTCATTGAGGCTGTTGTGGTGTCCAGCAACAGAGAGCTGGCAGGGCCAGGTTTAAAGGTGAGTGTTTCGGAATGTGGCTTTCTTGACTTATTCCATCTTACTCCATTAAGGCTGAGAGAATTGGGATTGTTCAGCCTGGAAAAAGGCTGAAAGAGTTGGGATTGTTCAACATGGAAAAGAGAAGGCTCTGGGGTGACCTAATTGCAGCCTTCCAGTACCTGAAGGGAACTTACAGGAAAGATGGGGCAAGACATTTAAAAGAGCATGCAGTGACAGGACAAGGGGGAAGGGTTTCAGGCTGGAAGAAAGTAGGTTCAGATTAGATATTAGGAAAAAAACCTTCCCTGTGAGGGTGGTGAGGGACTTGCACAGGTTGTCCAGAGAAGCTGTGGCTGCCTCATTCCTGGAAGTGTCCAAGGCCAGGTGGGACGGGACTCTGAGCAACATGGTCTAGTTGACAGAGTCCCTGCCCATGGCAGGGGTGTGGAAACAAGATGATCTTCAAGGTACCTTCCAGCCTAAACCATTCTATGATCTCCCATTTCACCCTCTTTTGAGCAGAGATCTGTGGGCGACTGCCTGCAATGGTTGAGACAACACATGGATATCTAGGTACAGCTCCCTGACTAATTTCTCTGCTTAGCAAAGACAGTCTTGAGAGATTATCCCAGTTTGGGTTATGGTTTTTAACCACAATGGCCCTGAAAATCTCCGTTATTTATCTCCAAGCTGCTTAGTGATACAGTGGGTGGAGATGGAAGCCACATTTCCTGCTCAAAGAGTGTGTGGGAATACCTTTTCAAATGTTAATTTCTCATGTTTTTCAAAAAACTACCCAAAGGCACCGGGTCCGAGCAAACACTAAGAAGCCTGTGCATATTCAAACCAACCAGGTTTTAAAACGTCTGCAAAGATATTTGGGGTGAGGAGGGAGGGGGTAGAATAAGAAGGAGCTCCAGGAAAAAACCTGCCACCATTTCCCCCACTTCAAAGTTAAAATTAGACGTGTGCGTTTCCCCCTTCTCTGATGTACCTCCCTCCAGGGAAATAGGTGATGGATGCAAAAGGCTGGAGGGACCAGGATCAGCTAAGGGGTTCCCCTCCAGCAATGCTAATGAATGTCCCTCTTCCAAATCCTTCCACACCATCAAACCCCAGCAGGAAAAGCGCCAGGCAGGGCTGATGTGGGCTGGCTTGGGACAAGTGCTGAAGAGATACAGAAAACCACACACCCTCACTTTCTCTTTTGCATCCAAGGCAATCTGGTTGCCCAATATTAAAACATCCTGCTGTAAAATTCATCAGCTTCCATGATTTTATTATTGATAAAAACCTTTTTACAAGAGCCTCCTGGGCAGTATGTGGCGAATGGGCTGCTGTTAATACACATCTTCGGGTTTTCTGTTTTGTTTTTGCTTTAAAAAAAAAAAAAATAAAGCAGAAAAAGAAAAAGAAAAGAATTGTGTGATTTTTTTAATGCAGATTTGAAAGAAAAGGAAAAAAAAATTCTTGGGTCTCTACCCACCACAAGTTTTAAAGTGCAGAATCTCTGTCTGTTGTTGAATAAGAAATGTGTGCCGACTGCCAAAATTCAGCTTGAAAGCAGCCAGAAGCTATCTGGGAAAGAAACAAATGTTTTGTAAATACCTTTTGTAATTGTAAAAATAAAATAATAATTAAAAACCCCCCAAACTCGAACCAGAAAGAATTCGCCAGTTATTAAACATCAAAACATATGGGGATAACTCAGAGCTCAGAAATGACATCTAAGCTGAGAAACAATACTGATAACAGGGACTTATAGTTTGTATGTTAGTCCTCGTAGCCAAGCGGTTTTATAACCAATGTCTCTTTATCCCAAGTGCTCAAGCAAGAACAGAAAATGCCTCAAGCCTGGCAGTAAATGCAGTGAAGGGATACAGATCCTGCTGTCCCAAGTACAAATCCCCTCATTTGTAAGGGTTTAGTTAACACACATTTTGGCCGGTCCTGGAACAACAATATCTTTTCTTGGTCGGGAATTTGTCACCATTGCCAATGCAGCTCCCAGGAGGATCATCTGATGATCTTTGCTTCCCTCTTGCTTTTCCTTTGGCCATCCCCATCACAGCACCCCGGGTTCAGGGCCACACAGCCCATGCTGCTACACTTCCTCTCACCTTGCTCTCCTTTGAGCCCCTCCTGACTTACTCTGGATTTGCAATCCCCACCCCTCTGTCAAGCCACTTAGTGTACAAAAAAATAAGTCTTCATGATGCACAAAGCAAAGGCAATCATGGGGAAAAGCTCTTCAAACGGGCTTCTTTTACAGGTCAAGAATTTCACGACTTTAGTAGAAAGCACAAATAATACTGGGCCGGGAATTCATAATATTTGGTGCCTGTTTTGTATAGCTACTGTAGCTAATATCCCAAATAAATACTTCTGTGACTAATCCCTTTGAAAGAAAAACACAAAGAAAGAGGCTGTCACATGAAACAAGATGATTTTTGTGTTTATATTGTATTCATAAACACTAATTCTGCTTCTTGGGTTGTGTAACATGTTTCATCTAAAACCCTGTTAGTCTCTAGCTAGGTAAATATGTGTTTGTTTTCTGTCCTCATCCCATCCCTCTCTCCTCCCCAAAAGCCAACCAAGGAGTCCTTTCCCTCCTCTCTAGACTCCAGAAAACTCTGCATATTTTGCTGAGGATCTAGAGGTACAAAGTCTTAAATTCTAGAAATAATTGCTATTTTATTCAGTGTGATTAAACTATGGAAATTTTCTCCTTGGGATTTTTTTGCATAACAGCAAAAATAAAACCCCATAAAAGAAAGAAAAACCAACAAAACCTTTTGGCGTCATCAGAACCTAAAAATAACAGGAAGATGACTGCTGGTGCCAGAATGATACCAAACAAAATATATTATTGAATTAGATTCTTTCCAATTGTTGTTCTTAGGAATATATTTCCCTTTCCCCCTCAGGGTTTGTTTGGAGCCAAGGTATTCTGCCTGCCAGTGCCATTCCAGCACTCAAATTAACAAGAAGTGATGTCTCTTACAGTAAAAACCAGTATCTATTAAAATATTGATGAAGGCGAATAAGCCAAGGAGTTTGTGGTGTCTAGTTTCTAGCTGGCAGTCAGGGATAACTTTGAAGAGAGGAGAGAGCTGGACATCCTCACCCTGCTGCCACAGGATGAGCTTCCAGTTCCCAGAGGACAGCCCTGATATTTCAGGAGCAAGCAGCAGAAGTCTGACTCCAGGTATGGAGGGAATGGCTGGAACATCTGTCACTCTTTCCTCCTTGATTTTCTCCCACTGCCAGCTCAGCAGTGCCTGTTTTCTGTCCCATGTGTAGTTTTAGAGGCTGTGCTTGCTGGGCTTTGCTGACCATTCATTTGAAGCGTTTAATCTTTTATTTATTTTCCCCATCTTTCATTCTAATTAAGCGCCTCTCAATCTTGTTGCATTGTAGGGGGACATCTTGTTAATTGTGGGGCTTTCTACTATGATGGAAAAGGGACTTGATCCATCAGGTCAGCTTTCATAGTTTAATCCACACTTCTCTCCTGCTGCTAGTAACTTACCATTATTTTATGGGCCTCCTGAATCATCTGTCACCATTCCTCAGAGTGTTTCTTGCTCTGGCACTTCTGCCCCACCATTCCCATTATCTTGAAGAGCAGAAATGAGCTGACTGCTGACACTGCAGTGTGGTCCTCTTGACTCACAGGCTGCGCTTTCATTAGTTCTTAGAGCCACACACTGAATTTGTAGTCCCACCCTGAACTTATCTAACCATGTCACCTCCATCTGTAAGGATTCCTTGGGCATTGCATTAATGCTGCTGGCATTCTTCTCTCTCCTCTGGCTGTTGATTTTCTTATGGCCCTCCTTAAGTCTGGAGCATCTCCATCATCACATGTGGGTTTGGTCCTGCAGACGTGGTGATGCTGAACAGACCCACCATTGGGTGGAGCAGTCCTTGCTTTAGCCCAGGATCAAAAAAAGTGTCCACATAGTGCAGCACCCTCTCTGGAGCTTTTCTGCACTGAAGGGAGTTGTGTGAGATGACCCAAAGCTGGTGCAGCCCAGCAGTGCAGCCAGGGTGACCCCACTGTCAGCATTAAAACCACTGACCTGCTTTCCCCTGAGTGTTATGGGTTTTTTGATAGCCAGTGAGCACGTTGGATGCAATGCCTTCAGCTCCACGATCCAGGCAAGCACTAAACGACACAATCCAGGCTGGAAGGAGCCATGTGTTTTCTTCTGCATGCAGCTACCGCTGTGCTTCCAAACACGTCTCTCCTCTTTCCTTTTTTTGTACAGTAACTTTGCACACACAAATGTCAAACAGCAGCTGTTTGGCCAGCACTTTGAAAAGCAACTAGTGATTTGAGCTGCCTTCATTTTGAAGCCAGGGTTTCCACTCTACATGGTAAAAAGGCTTTTTTCTTCTCAAGGAGCTGTAAATATTTTAACCTATTTCTTTTGCGAATGTGAATCGTGGAAACAGTCAGACCTGATCAGGCATAAGCATCTTTGAGGTTTCCCCTTGTAGAAAGAAAAAGTCAGGGTGCCTGTAAGGGTCAAGTTACTTGGGGCTTCTCCTGCTTCAATTAAGCATGAGAAAACCTATAGTGTGTCAGAGCCTGCACTAGGTAAACAACATGCTGGAGAATTTTGGATGTCACTTCAATGCTGGGGTTAAAATTTGAGAAGGAAAGTTTGCTGAGAAAGGTTTCTTGAAAAGGCTTTCCCTCCTGGCTTAGCCAACTCATGCCCAGAGCCTTTGCTGGTGTTTTGGCTCTTGTCTCTCAATAGAGCTGGAATTAAAAAAGACATGTACAGTTTTTGAAAAAAAGGACTCAAGCCACAATTCAGATCAAGCTTTGAATGCCACAAATTGTCCAAAGGAAGCCTGAAAAATGCAGCTGAAGGAATTGATTTTTAGGGTACCAATTTCACCTGCTGCAGCTGAAAGAAAGGTCACTTTTTAATAATTGGGTGTTTTTGCTGTGGGCCCAGAACAAACATTTGAGCCTGCAGTGCAGGACTGCAGCTTTTCCATTAAGTGGTTAAGAGCAGAAGGGAATCAAATTCAACAGGTATCCCCCTTGGGACTGAACTAGGAGCACTCAGTGAATGAAGTGTTATTCACTGGGGAAAACCCCACAGGATACTGATTTTGTGTGTGCGTGTGTGTGTCCTTAGTTGATGGCACAAAAGTAAAACATAGAAATATCTTTACATGTGCTGGAAAGCATTAAACTGGAATTCCTGGTGCAATTCCAGAGAGAGAGTCCTGATTTAATTCCATGCAGAGGTGGAATTGCTGTACCAAATTAACTGTGGACAGCTCTGTTGGTGTGCTCCCACAGAGAAGATGTGGAAGAAGGGACAAGCCTTCCCAAAGTCAGGATAAAGCCACGTATCCCACCTCAGACCACGTTCAAAAAGTGGGTTTTTTTGAAACCCTGAAGCACAAAGGAGGGACTGGCAATCTCCTGCACCTTTTGGCTAGAATCAACACCAGGACAAAGAGCTGCAGAGATCAGATCAGTTCCATATGTGTCCCCTTCCCAAGGATGGAGGCAGCGACTGTGCAGGGTGCAGGTTTGCCTGCAAATCCCATTCATCACACACCAAGTCTTCCCCTGCCTAATCCTCTCTTCTTCCACTCCTGGCTAAATGATTTCCCTTCAGCAAGGCATTTGTCCCTGATAAGGTGATAGCAGGCAATTGCTGACTGCCTTATGTCAAACTCCAGCAAAATGAATGGTAAAGAACTGTCCATGCTAATTTATCCACTTCTCATAAATTTCATCTTGCTAATCCTTGCTTCTCAAATACCCTCTTTTGCTGGAGTTGACTTCAGCTGCTCAGACATTGCTTTGCCTGCCCTTTGCCACTTCTCTACAGGGACAAGCCCAGGGCAGTAGTGGAGAGAGGGAATCATAGAAACACAGAATTGTTTGGGTTGGAAGGGATCTTAAAGATTATGTAGTTCCAACCCCTCAGCTATGGAAAGGGACACCTTTTACTAAACCAGGTTGCTCCAAGCCCCAGCCAGCCTAGCCTTGGACCCTTCCAGGGATGGGGCATCCACAGCTTCTCTGAGAGATCTGGTAAAAGGCTGCATGTTTGTAAAAACCGTGCTCCTGGGTGGGAGAAGTAGTAGGCTTAAACAATAGCAAAGCAAATGCAGTTTGAGCATGACAGAGGAGGGAAAGAAAACACGGTCATGATAGGTATAAGGTAAATGCTAGAGCAGATAGTGGGAGAGAGTGCAGGGGCTGCATCTGAAAAGGTTGTGTGTGAAGCCTGTCAATATTCTGTCTTTGGAGTGGATTTAATTGTAGATTACCATGTCCTTGTGTTCTCTAACAACAAGAGAGAGCTTCTGGATCTCTGTCATTCATGTCAGCTTTATTTTTCATGATTTTTGTGATAGTGCTGTTGGAGATCAGGAAGAATAAAAAGGAAAGTCTATCGTCTCTTATGTAACTGGAAGTAAATGCATAACACAGCTTAATTGAAATTACTGACTTCCCCAGATAAACTGGATGTAACTCGATCAACAGCGATCTGGTTAATACAGAAAAATTTGCTTTGTGATATCCAGTGGCCACAGATTAGAGCACTGAAGATGGAGTAATAAGACACCAATAGTAGATCTCCATGGGGAAATGTGACCAGATAGATTTGCTGCTCATGCAACAAGGATAACTTGAGCAAAATCCAGTAGTTCAGCCCTAGAGCAGAAAAAAAGAGGTGATAAGAAACTGGATTATTGGTACCCAGCCGGGGTTTTGGTTCTTTATTGGGTTTCTTGAGCAGTTCCCTGCTCTTCTGGACCTTACTTCAAGGTGTAGGCTCAGTCTGATCTCTAAATTGTAGAAGAAAATTAAGTCATTTAAGGATATACTTTGAAAACACAGCAAATCCACTGAGCTGAGTGCTTTGTCCTTGAGTTCAGCTGGAAACCCGTATCATTTGAGGGACACTCTAGAGGAAAAGAGAACTATTTAAGGAGCATCTGGAGAGATCAGCTTCAGATGCCCTTTTCCCTATTTATGCTTATTAGAGATGAAATTGAAGTGCAGCATGATTAAATTATCCATATAAAGAAAAGCTTCCACAAACAAGAAAACATAAGCAATGTGGGAAGGAACAGAACTGCAAAGAGAACGAGAGGAATGAAACCAAACTGCAAAAGACATTTCAACAGCACCTAATTAAAACTGTTCACATTTGCAACAGACAGAAGGTAAAGACATTCACTAGGAAACAGAAAAAAAGGGAAGAAAAAAAAATTAAAAGGAGTGATTTAGTCAATCACAGGAGATTCTGGAAAAATAGGAAGCTTGAGAAAAGGGTAGTTGCAGAACATGAAACGCATTTAGAGTCGGAGGGTTATTTCCATTTTTCTCCAAGCAGAAGTGACTCCAGCTGGTAATAATGAGGACTGTGCTGAGCAGCAGCCCCTGCCCACAGTGCCAGCAGCCTATGGGGAGCTGGCACTGCCAGCGTTCCGCGCTCGTCTCCACGCAGTGCTTTGAATAATATCACATAGCAACCAGCCCAGGAGTGAGAAATCAGCCCAGGTCCCACTCCAATAACTTAATCACGAGATTATCTCCCAGCTTCTTTTGTTAATTAATGAGTCTTCGTCTTTTGGCTACAGAAGCCATAGATGAAGCAGTAGTGGTGAGGCTGAAAATCCAGTGTGACACCTTTGTTAGCAGGCTGAACTAAAAACACTTTTTCTCCTGCGACACCTTTCAAAACCTGACATGTTCACCACTGGGCTCATCTGGTTTCTGATGTGTAGGAGATCAGCAGCAACTTGTAAGTGGAATAATCAGGACAAATCTTTCAAAAAGGCCAAATTAAATCATCACTAGTGAAAAAACACAGAAGATGGAAAAATGAGAAGGAGGAGCTACACTGCACTTTGCTTGTCCCTGTCTAAGCAAAAGCATTTTCATAATTACTGAGCAAGGGGTGAAAAGTAGCAAATAACATTTGAAAAAGAAAAGACTATTGTGTACCATGTCTGAGAATGAAAAGGGGAAGGTATTTTTCTTCTTGTGGTACAGCCTTCACCTTCAGAAAGGGCTGGCTAGGTGAAAACTGAGTTTTCTAGCTAGTGATAGGCTGATTTATGTGTACACAAGAAATCTCCCTGTTCAGAGATAAGACACTGAAGTCCTTTGTTAATGATGAATGATGAAGTGGTAGTCAAGATGAAGGAAGAAGCTCTTCATTAGATAAGTCAAGAGCCATCCAAGGCCTTTGGTAACCCACCAGCCTAGATGCTGCCTGAGATTCAGCCATCCTCTCCTCATCCACCCATGATGCTACACAGAGATGCCATACATCACTTGTACACTCCGTCAAGAATTGCCATCAGGCCAAAAGTGTGTGTTAAACAATCCCATGCTGTGATGTTTGTGTTTCCTCTCTGCCTGGATGAGTCCCAAATAATTAGTTCTGTGTTGGTGGATGGCAGCCAGCAGAGATGTCTCAGGCCTCCAGAGCAGGAAAGCATCCAAGGGGCTGGAGGTCCCGCTCAGGCCAGCCCAGGTTACTCTCTTGCCTTTGGGAGTGTTTGTGTTTTGGCTGTGAGAGCCAGGATGAGGCAGCAGTGTTGTTCCTAGCCCTGACACAGAGAAATGAGCAGTGTCCCAGAGAGGCAAGTGGCACAGACATGTGGCTGTACTCATTGTCTCCTCAAGAATGTCATTTTTGCAGGGGCAACAGGAGGGGGAAGAGCAGAATCCCCCCTGGACCTCCTCCTTCGCCGGGAAGTGACTGATGAGCCTGGCAGCCTCTGAACAAATATTTCTGATGCAGAGAATTCACTTGTCAACTTGGAGAAGCCCCGAGAGGAAATTTCCAAAGCAGATCTGTCGGAGAAAATGACACTGCACAAGGAAGCCCTCCTTAGGAGGAATGTCTTCAGAAGACGTGGAGTGTTTGAAAACACGACGCTTCTGTGTGTTCCTGTTGATGAGTTAAAATTCAAGCAGCCATGGCTGAATTTTTAATCTGTGAGCTGTAACAGGTGAAGCTCAAGGAGGCAGTGAGTCATTTTTTCACGTCCCCTGATGCTTCCTTGGTCAGTCAGACTTTGTTTTCTTTCCAGATCAGAAACCTCTTTAGGCCCAAGATAAGTCACTGTGTTCTGCCTCATCCAGATTACAAACCAGGGAATTTTTGTGCATCTGGATGTTTGTGTAATTGCCTAACACTGTGAAACTTCATATCAGATGAAGCCTCTTAGCTCCACTGTTAGATAAAAAGCAATTAACAGTAACCATAACCAGAAACGCTTTTAGTGTGAGGACAGGCAGAAAATGGCAAATAGATACATCAACAAATCTGTTTTTGCCTCGTACTTTGCTGTTTGCAGTCAATGGGTCATTAATTTTTTTATGAGTATCACGTACTTATAAGCGGTTCGGGAATCTTGAAGTTATTACCCGCAACAGTGGCTTTGATTATGTTGGCTGGTCTGTGCTGCCCCTGATCCTTCAGTTTAAAAGCCACCCAAAAGGATACAGCAGCCAGAATCACACCCCAAGGCACTCCTCGGTACCCAAAGGCACTGATTACTCCTTGCACTTGTTGAATCTCTCAAATATGTTTCCTCAGTACAGGGCTGGGTTTGTAAAGCCATTTCCCCTCTGAAAGGTCATCAGCATGCACATGTCGTAGGTGTTGTTCTTCTAGCTCTTCTAAGTAGCTGTATTTTATCCTGTCAAATATGAAATTGGCTCAGGTCAGGAATTTTGTGCTGAGCTAGTCAATCTTTGGGGTTTTCACTAATTAAATCTAGGACAGATAACCAATAGATTCATCAGCTGAACAAGGATAACTATTTTAATCTCTTTTTTCCAGGTGTTTTCAGATCGTTTTGTATTTTCTGATTCATTAGCTCGAGTTTCAGTTTTCTGGAGGGGGGGGAAAAGGCAGAAAAACCTATATTTTACTTGACAAGTAAATAGTTTCATAGAAAATAAGGTTTACTTTCCATGTGATCAAAGAGGCACTCGTAGATTATCTGTGCGCAAAATTACATGAATAACATTAGCTGGATTCATGCAAGTGGTGTTTTTTAATCTCAATAAGTGCTGAGTTTCGAAAAAAGCAGACACAGAGGTGTCAAGGAGGAGATTGCCTGTTACCACACTCTGCACTGGAGCTGAGCTTTGGTTATCAGTTATTTTTAAGCTTGCCCTCCTGGTTTGCTTGGTATTAGCCTGTGTCTCCAGATAATGCATCAGCAATTACCTGTTTTAGTTTTATTATACTCTTGTTCCTTCATGCAGACATTCAGGACTTCATTTGCTCCCACCTTGCAGACAGATTTAAATGTTAAGCTTGTTTTCCTACCAGATGGAGAATAGACGCCTCTATCTCAGGTAAGTGTTTTGTGATCTCTCCCTGGTGTGAGAAGATGATCCTGTGCTTGTTACAGTTCAGGTCAGGAAGGCTGCAAAATGCAAATTAAACCAGACCTTTTGTGCCTGACTGCTTACAGGGGCTTTGCTGAGCTATTCGTATGTTTAATATAATTTGGGTGTCCTTCTTGTGCAGTCAGTAGCTGTGGGCAGTTCAAAGGGATTTTGCTGGAGTAGTTCAGCCTGGAAAGTCCCATTCCTGAAAGTGCCCAAGGTCAGGTTGGGTGGGGTTTTGAACAACCTGGTCTAGTGGAAGGTGTCTTTGCAGAGGGGTTGGACTAGATGATTTTTAAAGTTCTCTTCCAGACCAAACAATTCTATGATTTTTGTGCCTTGACTCTTCCAGAAGATTATGACAAAGAAAACTAACAAGAAGCCAAAAGAAAAGGCTTTCATACAAATGAGCAAAGACCAACACCAAAACATTCAGGGAAGTGGGTTTCTACCCCTGGAATGATGCAATCCTTTGTGAATATGGTTCCCACCATACTCCTGCAACCATTTATCCCCCCCTTACATCTCTTGTAAAGGGTACAACTCTGCTGTACAAGTTTCCCACAGCCAAAGGCAAGCAGACTGCCTGTCTTATCTCCATTTGCCCCCTTCTGTGCAAATGCTTCAGCCACTTCCTGCAAATTTAATGTTTTTTTCAACTACTGACGTCCTCCTTGTCTCCACTCTGCAGTTATGAACCCAAGTGCTGATGTTTTAAGGCAAATGTTTTTGTTTTAAAATGTGCAACATCCAAATTTACCAAAAAATACCAAAACAAACCCAAACTGAAAGAAACAGATCCCTCCCCAAATTCTCTCTGATGCCAATTATAGAAATCTCAGCTCTCCAGCAGAAGCATCAGTCAACAGAGGGTTTGGTTCTTTTCCTGAGGCTGAAGCTTTAGAAAGATATACTGAGGATCATGCATAAAAGTGGGGGATGTGGCAGGTACGTGCTGGAGGTGAAGGCTGAGCGTTTGGAAACGCAAACAGACTTCAGGAATTGCCAGTCCCCTTCCTCCCCCAACACCTAGAATATTGCGTTGTTGGTTGGCCTTCATTTTTAAATCATCCAGTGCTCTGCTGTCAAGACACATGTGTTGTTTTCATAGAGTTGGCACCAGAAGTTATTATTTTTTTTCCAGCTCAATTTAGAGCCTGGTAACAAATATTCCGGGTTTGCTCTGAAATCATTACGGGAGGAGCTCTTGGATTATCCATCGTGGTTGCTCCTGCAATGAAAGTGCAGCTATTCTGTCAACGGGAGTTTCAGCATGGTGATGTCTCTGGCTGCTAGGATGCAACCCCAGGTTCTGTCTCTGTCACAAGAGAGGGTTGGAATAAGCTTCCAAATTAATTCCAGTGCTGATTTTTATTAGGGAATCTTATTTACATAGTGCATTCTCCTCTTGCACAAGAAACCTGGAAGCAGTTTTTCCCCTTCTCGTGCATTTTAGAGGCAATCTGACATTTTCTAATGGCTCTCAGGTATGTATAATTTATCCTGTTCCACGTCTGCATTTTCCAAAATAACACTGGGAAATTATCTGGGTTCCTGCTTTTTTTGGACAACCATTACTCTCACTTTTTTCCCCAGGTTGACCTATAAATGTCCATATGCTGCAGAATAATTGCAGTAGGTGTAGGTTCCTTTGGAGACGGTCTTGTGTGGGAGACAATATGACAGCTCATCTGCATAGCATAGGCATCATTCCCCTGACTTGATTTAGCAGAGTCCTGGATCCGGAGGCTTCTCCCATATCTCCTGTGTATTTAGGGGATTGCTCATATACACAGCGCACTCACGCTCGCCCGTGCAGTCATTTCTCCCTTATCTGTGGGCAGCTCAGCTGGCTGGAGAAGAAAGCACAGAGTGCCACAAGAGTGGCAGACCCTGGCATGGACACGTGGCCTCTGCTGTTGGATCCCCACACTGTATCTAGACATCCTGAGCTGTGTTAAAAACGTGTGTTAACGTACAGCTGGAATATTTTATGGGAAAAACTACGTTAACCATGATGAAGGCTGTGCCGATAACCTGGTGGAATTGATGACCCAGGAGAGTATTTTTTCTCCCAAATGCCATGACTTTTAATCAGGAACTACAGACAAGCAGTCCCCAGACTTGTTGAAACTAGGAGAGAGTTTTGGGGATTAAAAAAAAAAAAAATCTAGAGAAGCTGGGATGTAGATTATCAGCATGGAATTGGGATGAGGTGCAGGAAAATGAGCTGTGTCACCCCACGCCTCAGCACCCCTAAGCCTGCTACAGCTGGATGTCAGTGATTTTCACCTGGCACCTAAGTGGACATTTAAGTGCTTAATTTAAAGACCTCCAGCAGAAGGGCACCCTTTCCATCCCAAAATACACCTTCCAGAAGTGTTTTGGAGAGGTGTTGAGCAGGTGGGCTTGAACACACAGCGGAGATGGGGCACTGTACTCACTTTGGAGTTTTCTTATGCTCTGACAAGGTGTGTTCCGTGGCTACAGTGGCTGTGTCAGCCTCACGGGAGCGTGATGAGCTAGGAGTGGTCTCAGAATGTCAGTCACATCAGGGGTTGGAGCAGGGTTTGGTGCCTGCCTGTGAGAGTCACACAGGTGTGAGAGTAGTGCAGCCTCAGAGTCTCAGTCACGCTGGCGAAGTGACAGGGCTGTCCCTGCCAGTGTCAGTCACACTGGGGGTGTGACAGGGCCAGTCCCCTGCTGGTGTCAGTCCCACCTGGGGGTGTGAAGGGGTGGTCCCTGCCTGTGTCAGTCATGCTGGGGTGTGATGGGGGCAGTGTTATTTACGCTGGGGGTGTGAGAGGGGAGGTCCACACTGGTGTCAGTCACACTGGGGGTGTGAGAGGGGAGGTCCACACTGGTGTCAGTCACACTGGGGGTGTGACAGGGGAGGTCCATACTAGTGTCAGTCACACTGGGGGTGTGACAGGGGAGGTGCCCGTGCGTGTCAGTAACGCCTGGAGGTGTGCTGGGAACTGGTGTCTGGCGATGTCAGTCACACTGGAGGTGTGGCAGGGGAGGTCCCTGGCGGTGTCAGTCACATTGGAGGGGTGACAGGGGCCAGTCCCCAGCTGTGTCAATCCTGCCAGGGGTGTGCTGGGAATGTTCTCTGGGAATGCCAGTCCCATGAGAGCGTGACAAGGGGCTGTGTCAGTCACAGACGTGTGAGGGACCAGTCACAGAGGGTGCGACAGGGGCTGATCCTTGGGGGTGTGTGTATCAGGGAGGGTGTGGCAGGGGCTGATCCCTGGCTGTGTGTGTCACAGGGAGGGTGTGACAGGGGCTGATCCCTGGCAGTGTGTGGCACAGGGAGGGTGTGACAGCGGCTG